>JACVVK020000104.1:222500-350000 GCA_018292915.2 Batillaria attramentaria | reverse complement strand
CCAAACACGCAATACTGACGATCGCCGTTCACGACAACACACACGAGACGCCACAAGAAGCTGTGATGTGAAGGTTTTCAGGTCTTGTCAACCGCCGCAAAAGGTGGAGGGTTAGAAAGGGAGGGGTGGATGGGGTTGGGGAAAAGAGGAGGGGGGGGGTGGGGTTGGTTCGAGTTTGGAGTGAGGGGGAGGGGGGCAGAGAGACGTTCGAGTGTGTGTGAAGGTGGTCAAAACTGGGCATATCAGCTTCGCTACAAGCCAGTGGACTCCATACAAAGCTTTACTTGAATGGAATTCAAACATGTTTTTCAAAAAAATTGGCAAGCTTATATTATATTGTGTACGAACAAGTCTACAGTATTATGTAAATGTGTCTACAGTAACTAGCTCATTAAAGAAACTGGGCAATCATATAAACATTCGTGAAAATGTGTAAGGTCCTTGGTGGTGGTGGTGGTGGTGGTGGTGGGCGTGGTGAACCACATTGCCGACTGGTTGCGCGGACTAGCTCTCGGACAAAACGGGTTTTAACGTCCTTTTCCACAACCCAAGGAGGTCGATATCAAAGACGAGACGACATGGAAAACGCCGGTACAGTTTTTATTCAACTCCTAGCCGGGATTCGAACTCTTGGCCCGGAGGTGAGCGGTGGTCTAACAGGAATTAGCCGATGCCCTACTGAACGGCCTTCACCGCAGTCACGGCGAAGCGTCGGTCCGAGCCCAGGGCCCGTATGTAAAAGTCGAGGTTAAGTTAACCCACGGCTACGGGCCTAACCCAGACTAGGGCAAAAGAAACCCAAAAGCAAAATTAAATAAAAAAGGAAGCAAAGAAAGGAAGAAAAAAAAAAATCCTATAACAGTTTAGGCACCTTGCACCTTTTAAAAAAAAAAAAAAAAAAAAAAAACCAGAAAATTCAACCCTTGAGCTAGTTTAGTTCGAGGTTAGATTCTAACCCGGGGGCTAAAAGCCCTAACATCGACTATTACATACGAGCCCAGGTCGAGCTTGTGATATGTGATACCGGCTTTTCCTGGCTACCGGCTGCTCATCGGGTGTTTCTCTCCAGATTATCCAGCTTTCCTCCCACAGCAAAATTTATAAAACAAAATGATAGGTAAGGTTGGGTAGAGCTGCACCGCGGCGACGCGCTTTTAAAAAAAAAAAAACAACGCCCGTGCCACCTCGGCAAACCCAACCTCTCGAAAAGTGTTTTGGAGACAGAGCTGATGTGAGGACAAGGCCTGTGAGGGCGCTGCTGCTACTGTATACGCTATTTCAGTATTGGAGAAGTGCGTGCGGCTTAAAGTTTAGAACCGGGAGGGATGCGTTAAAGTGGTTGTAAATGGCAGGCTTGAGGTTTGCGCGGTCTTTGGACAGTTGTGCGGATTTTGCTGCAAAGCTGTTTCGTCCCTGAGAAGGGTAAGCACAGCCGTCTGGAAAGGCCTCGGCGAAAGTTTAATAAGGATTTAAACTGGCGGGGAAAATTGTCTGGTTAGTGGCGAGTTTGGTCTGAAGGGGTGGTCCTGATTCCGTTGGAGCCTTGTTTAGGAGGGAGTATTTTAGAGTTTGTAGGAGACTCTCTCTCTCTCTCTCTCTCTCTCTCTCTCTCTCTTTATATATATATATATATATATATATATATTAGTTCATGCATGCGGTAGTGTGTGTGTGTGTGTGTGTGTGTGTGTGTGTGTGTGTGTGTGTGTGTGTGTGTGTGTGTGTGTGTAAGGTTTCATGTTGCAGTTTTAAGTATGTTCGATCATTTTGGGGTTTTTTTTCTTTTCTTTATTGGTTTGTTTGTTTGTTTGATTGTTTGTTTTCAAAACGGCAAGTTTGAAATTGGGTCGCAAGATCAAAACATCCACCGTTTTCAAATAAAGTTATTTCAATTTCTCTCTCTCTCTCTCTCTCTCTCTCTCTCTCTCTCTCTCTGTGTGTGTGTGTGTGTGTGTGTGTGTGTGTGTGTGTGTGTGTGTGTGTGTGTGTGTGTGTGTGCTAAGATGACAAAACAACTAAACTTGCAACATCAGCAAAATCGTATTTGTGCCTGGGACCAAACGTTCGTGTCACAAGAAATTGAGAAGCTCCCGCAAAATATTCCAGATAAGATTTTGGACTGGTACATCGAGCATTTTTTCTTGTGTCAGAATCAGTGATAAAAAGTTCAATAACCAAAACACTTATCCCAGATAATCGTGCGGGGGAAGAGAGATTTCTTGTCGGTGCCATGAAATCAGCAATTTTTTCTGCAAGTATTTGAATGTCTTACTACGCACAGGCTAAAGAAATTATATGTATATGCGGCGCCTTGAATAACAAGAAAAAGGTCATGTTCAATCCGATTATATGGGTTTTGTGAGTTATGAATTATTTGCTTGCTCCCGGCCATGTCCTGAATAGATACATAATGCAGAGAAAGTGCATTCTCTCTCTCTCTCTCTCTCTCCTCCTCCTCCTCCTCCTACCCTCCCCCCCCCCCACCTCAGCAGTAAACCTATACAGAGGTATCGGTTGCAGACGCACCACTTTGGGGGACGTGCTCCTGCATTTCGGCTGTATTTTGGGAATGTGTGCAGTTTGTTGGCTATGCACGGAACACAGATATCCGGCTCCTTACTCTCTGGGCCAGATCACTCTTTGGCCGTCACGCAGAGCGAATTATGTTCTCGAATACCGCTTGCCGGTGTGTGGGGAGTTGCGTGCGTGGTCGATGGACAGAGCTGGCGAGTGTGTGCACATTATCTCAGGTTCCAGGCGAAACTGACTGGAGTTTATAAAGGAGTCAGGTACGTATGACTCGGAACTTGTGTTTTTTGTTGTTGTTGTTTGATTGTTTTTGTTGTTTTTGTTTTTAGGGTGTTTTTGTTGTTGTTGTTTTTTTTTTTTTGGGGGGGGGGGGTATTACTTTATCATCCCTTTCGGGAAATTCGGGCTGCTTCCCCCGGGGGGACAACGCCGCGGAACAGTCACTTCCACAACACTGCGGAACAGTCACTTCCACAACACTGCGGAACAGTCACTTCCACAACACTGCGGAACAGTCACTTCCACAACACTGCGGAACAGGCACTTCCACAACGCCGCGGAACAGTCACTCCCACAACGCCGCGGAACAGTCACTCCTACAAAACTGCGAAACAGGCACTTCCACAATGCTGCGAAACAGTTCCTCACAGTGGTGGAGAAAGGGGGTTAAACCCGAAAACAACCAACCAACCAATCCCCACAGTTACTTAGCCAGCTAGCTGTGGATAAACTCGGCCAGCCAGACATCACGTCGCTTGCATTGACATCGTCAACCGGGGGGTGCCTGCTAATGATATCTCCGGTCATCCGCTGTCCACTGTGTAACGTCCGCTACTGACCCCCGGGCTGACTGCGGTCAACATTTCCTGTCACACAGACGCGTCCACGAACAAGCTTCTGCGGGGATCTCGAGAAAGGGCAGCGTACCGAAGACGTCGACCACGATGTCTCCAGGATAACAACATCCTGTGCCCGTATGTAGAACTCAAGGTTAATTTAACCCACGGCTACGGGCCTAACCCAGACTAGGACAAAAGAAACCCCAAAACAAAATTAAATAAAATAAGGAAGCGAAGAAAGAAAGACAAAAATCCATCTATAACGGCTTTGGCACCATGGTGGAATGGACCTGCTTCCTGATTTAAAACAAAAAACAACAGAAAGTTTAACGCTAGAGCTAGTTTAGTTCGAGGTTAGACTCTAACCTGGGGCTAAACTCCTTAACCCTGACTTTTACATGCGGGCCCTGATCGCTTTGCAGAGAGGCTCATGATAACTGAGCGTTAGGCCGCTCGGTTAGAGTGAAGTTAATGGGTTCACAAGAAGAGTCACAGTTTGGACAGGACGTTTCATCAGTGACCACGTCTTCGAAATCGTTTTCGTCATGGACAGACTGTGCTTCCACCTCAGGGTGGCCTTATGGTAGAGCGTTGGACTTCTAATGCTCGGGTCGTGAGTTCGTATCCCGGCTGGGGCCAGATATTTGTGCTGGCTTTTTCATCGTTACCCCGTCTTTGATATCACCCGTACGTGGTGGAAAAGGACGTTAAACTCCCAAACACCCACTCCACCCACCCGTGCTTCCACCTCAAAACACCCACCCTCCTCAACGACCTCGGATCCTCGAGGACTCTACGCTCTGTAAAGATTGTTGTGCGAAGTGAGTTATATTAACACATTTCATACCGCACGCGAGTATTCCCACTTTTTTTTTTTTTTTTTTTTTGACTCTTTTTCGGTTTTGATCCTGTATGCGAAAATCAGGCAAGATTTACCGTTCCCTAACGTGCTCTTACTGCAGCAAACACGCATATAATCAAAGTGCAACACTCCAAGCAGGCCAGATTGAAATCCATGCAGACTGGGCGGGGGTTTTGGAGTTTAACGTCCTTTTCCACCACATACAGGTGATATCAAAGACGGGGCAACGATGAAAAAGCCGGCACAAATATTTGGCCCCAGCCGGGATACGAACACATGACCCGAGAACTGAAGTCCAACGCTCTACCATTCGGCCACCCCGCCCCCCCCCCCCCCCCCCCCCCCCCCCCCCCCCCCTGCAGACTGCAGACATGAATTCATTATTTGTTGTTTGGTGAAGCCACTGGTGCACAGCCCCAAACTTTCTTGGTAGGAATTTAGTTAAGAAATAGGTTGAAGTAAAACGAGTTGCTTGTTTTGTTATTTTATGGATTTACGTTCTTTCCCACAATGTAAGGGTGATATTAAAGACAAACAAGGCGGAGAAGGCGGAAAGAGAAGGTTTTGGGATTCGACCTCAGAACCCGAACATTGACAGTTCAAGGCCCAAAATAATAAGAGAGAGGAAGAGAGATCCTCCAACTGTTGTGGTCGGTTTATCTCTTTTGATAATCCTTAAGTGAAACAAGGCAACTCTCTCTCTCTCTCTCTCTCTCTCTCTCTCTCTCTCTCTCTCTCTCTCTCTCTCTCTCTCTGTGCGATGTGATCGATACGCAGCGTTTGCCTGGCGAGACAGCCTGTCACAGTTGTGGACGAGAGCTGGGTAGGTAACGGAACGCGTTGTGGTCAGCCGCGTAAATTCGTCAGTTTGGGCAAGAATGCCGTCCTACTTTCCAAATTGACCAGACCTCTTTGTGTCAGGTTCAGAACATCGACTTCTTTCTCCTTTGTAAGTGCAAAGACTCTATATCCTTACTTAAGGTCGAGTTCACAGATGAGACTCTTGAGGGTGGGTGAGTGTTTGGGGGTTTAGATGAGGCTCTTGAGCGGGGTGTCTTTAATGCGGGTGGGTGGGGGGGGGGGTGTTTGGGGGTTTAACGTCCTTTACCACCACATATCAAAGACGGGGCAACGATGAAAAAGCCAGCACAAATATTTCGCCCCAGCCGGGATCGAACTCACGACCCGAGCATTAGAAGTCCAACGCTCTACCATTCGACCACCCCGGCTCCCCGTCTCTAATGCTGTGCAACACAACTAATGTCATCTGAAAAAAAGGCCTTACTAAATCCTTGGCGCTATATGTGCGTAATCCTGTTTTGCTAAAATACGGTTGGCTTCCACAACAAAAATGAACCTTACCTCAACGCCCTTGTCCTTTCCAAGTACACCAACCCATCCCGAACTGACGGATGACGCCTGGAATCCCCCCCCCCACACACACACACACACCACCTCCCCCTTCCACACACACATACGCACGCGCGCGCGCACGCACGCACGCACGCATGTACATCCCCTGAGAAAAAGAAAATGTGAAGAACATACAACTGAGACCTGTGCGACTAACACGCTTACACGAACATGATCAACTGAAGGAAGAGCAATAGAAAGAATTCAAGCAACAACAACAACAACAACAAAACCGCTAAGGAATCAACCGCAAATGGCAAAAAATTCATAAACTGCGTGTTGAAGTGGCTGGGTTACCGTATGCTTCCTCTGGAAGAGTAGGCGCTCCGGGGACTGGATCGTGATCTCATTCACAGCTTCCCTAGCGTCAGGCGAGAGCTGGCTGTAATTGCCATGCTCTTGAAAAACAAATCGAATCGTTTTGTACATCGGAGATGAGGTCTTAGAAGGGATGCAGGAAATGCCTCGTCAGTATCAACGACGGTATGTGGGTCGTGGCAAAAGATATATATATTATATAGTTTACTTTGTTACACTCTCCAACTAAAATTGTTATTGCGGCAACTTCGAATCTGTGCAAAACTATGAAACGCCACATGTTTCATAATGTAATCATTTCATAATCATAAAATGCATTCTGAAAATTATAAGATGACCGTTTTGAAACATTGGCCCCTTCATACAAAACAAACGATAAAAAAGCATGGAAACAGAACACATTTTGATGCCGAACAAGAAGAGTACCGAATCCCTCTGTATTTTGTCGGTAAGGACCGTGATTTTGTCGCTGAAACTTTACACACTCTACAGGCTTGAAATCTGCAGGCGCCATTGTTAGGTCCAGGGTGGGTAACCTCGACCCGTGAAGCACGAAGGGGCACAGTCCTAAGCATTGAGGGACCATCCACATAGTGCCAGGAAGGAGCCAATACCGATTCGTGAGCATGCGAGGAAAAGTTAGGCAGAGCTAAATCATCTAAAATCCCCGAGGGTGAGTGGGTGTTTGGGGGTTTAATGTCCTTTTCCACCACATACAGATGATGTCAACGACGGGGCAACGATGGAAAAGCCAACACAAATATTTGGCCCCAGGCGGGATTTGAACACTACCCGAGCACTGGAAGTCCATAAAATCCCCGAAAACAAAGGGGGGAAAAAACAGAAAATGTGAAATAAAGCGATATCGATGCCTTCTCCTCAGCGACTCATCAGTCGGACATTCTCAAGTCACGTGGCACAAAAGTGAGCGTATTCCCTTTGGGTCGCCACTGCTCAAATTAATTGAATTGTTTTTGACTGATGTGGCCACTGTCACCCAGTACTTGCTTATTTCGACGTCAGCTGTTGCGCAAGAAGAACGATAATTATTCTTTTTTGTAACAAAGAGCCTGATTCTAATCTCAACACCATTGCCACACACCAGAGCACCCCGACCGGTCTAAAAATATACACTGTATCCCCACTGACCTCGTTCGGAGCTAGTCTGAAAGAAGAAAAAAAAGAGCCTAAGCGTCGTGGATTGAATAGGCGCTCGCGCCCTTTTTCTAGGTGGCGGTGGAAGTGTCCTTTGAAACTTCGAGCGATCAGAGAGACAAATGGAAAGCTGTGGTGGCCAAGTCACCGGTCGTAATGAGACCGGGCCGTGGGTCCCTGGCCCCGCTATGCACGTGCAACTGTCACAGAGCCCCGCGAGATGTGCGTGTGGAGCACGCGAGGCACGCCAAACGGCCCACGACAGACGACAGGCCGTGAAACAATACGACACGACAATTTTCCGGCTGTAATTGGGATGAGATTTACGTTGTCTTGGCTGTAAACGTCCACATTTATTTTCCCCTCGCGGTGCACGGAACTCTCTTGTGGGTTTTCTTCAAGTTTAAGCCTGTGTGGGTGGGTGGGTGGGTGCAGGTTTGGCAGCCTCTCTCTCTCTCTCTCTCTCTCTCGCTCGCTCTCTGTTGTCCGTGCTAAGGGCAACAAGTTTCTTGTTTGCACGCTATCGCTATGGACGGTTCTTGGAGCAACCGAAAAGAAATTACAAACCTTGAAGGATGCACTTGCACTTAATTCGTTTGCTCTCTCTCTCTCTCTCTCTGTTATTCAGAAGTAGTTGTAGCTTAGCCAGGACAAGATATAAGAAAGGTCTCCGCACGTGATCTTCTGTCCTTGGAAAATAAACTCTCCCCCCCCCCCTCTCTCTCTCTCTCTCTCTCCGGCTCTCTCTCTCTCTCTCTCTCCACACACACACACACCCACAAGATTGTGTTTCGCCTCATCAGGTCCTGAGGTTGAATAAATCAGTGGGATCCGCAGATAGGTAAAGGTTTGATTGAAGACACCCATCTCCCAAATGTGTACTTGGCCCATGGGCAATCAACGAGATAGGCAGCGTTACCTTCAGTTCAATTTTTCACGAGAACAGGTGAAATGTCAAAGAAGTGTGTACATCTGACATTCAGATTAATTACCCGCCATCGACTTGCCATAGACTTGCGAGTGGAGCAAATAAAAATCTTTGTTTGACCAGTTTTGCCTGGCCGTTGCACGCTATTTACATTTTTAATGGGAGTAGTTGGGTGAAAGTTTAAGAGTTCGTTGGAGCGTTCCTCGGGAAGGGTATCCCGGCTGGGGCCAACTATTTGTGCTGGCTTTTTCATCGTTGCCCCGTCTTTGATATCACCCTTATGTTGTGGAAAAGGACGTTAAACTCCGTAACACCCACCCACCCTCGTCATGTTCCACATACAGGGGCGTTCAAACACACAAACACTCGAACACCCATCCACCCTCTTTGTCTTCTCCTTCTTTGTATTCTCCCTCTCATTCTTTCTTCTTTGTCTTCTTCTTCTTCTTCTCCTTCTTCTTCGTGTTCCACATGCATGGTGGAAAGGGCGTCCAGACACTGAGACACCCATCCACCATCTTTGTCTTCTCCTTCTCCTTCTTTGTATTCTCCCTCTCATTCTTTCTTCTTTGTCTTCTTCTTCTTCTTCTCCTTCTTCTTCGTGTTCCACATGAATGGTGGAAAGGGGCGTCCAGACACTGAGACACCCATCCACCATCTTTGTCTTCTCCTTCTCCTTCTTTGTATTCTCCCTCTCATTCTTTCTTCTTTGTCTTCTTCTTCTTCTTCTCCTTCTTCTTTGTGTTCCACATGCATGGTGGAAAGGGCGTCCAGACACTGAGACACCCATCCACCATCTTTGTCTTCTCCTTCTCCTTCTTTGTATTCTCCCTCTCATTCTTTCTTCTTTGTCTTCTTCTTCTTCTTCTCCTTCTTCTTCGTGTTCCACATGAATGGTGGAAAGGGGCGTCCAAACACACAAACACTGAGACACCCATCCACCCTCATTGCCTTCTCCTTCTCCTTCTTTGTATTCTCCCTCTAATTCTTTCTTCTTTGTCTTCTTCTTCCTCCTGTTCTCCTTCTTCTTCGTGTTCCACATGCATGGTGGAAAGGGCGTCCAAACACACAAACACTGAGACACCCATCCACCCTCTTTGTCTTCTACTTCTCATTCTTCTTCTTTAGACGGAAGAATCAAAAGCAAGAATACCCTGTAAGTACCGCTGATTCGGCAGACTCTGAAAAGGAAGTAGATGGTTGGCTGTGGTCTAGCGACGCTTTTCCTTGAAGGGGAGAAAAATACAGCATTAATCGCACGCGACATTGATTGGCAGGACCCAAATCACGCGATGGTCTCGCGCCCAGATTACAGACCGCGAAATAATGAAGTCTGCATTGCTTGCCACTGTCTCCTGTTGGACCGACAGTTGGTGACTATCGCGGGGCTTGAAGTCAGCCACCACGACAGCTCAGGCGTAGGTCTTCTAGCAGTGTGAGTTCCATTTTCGGAAGCTGCGTGAATTTTGGCGCCGACGGCTTTTTCGTGAAGTCCAACCGACTTCGTCTGAAACGGTTATTTGCCGTGTAGTGGCAAAGCACAGTAAGTCCTTCGACGTCATTGTTGTGTTATTGTTGTTGTTTTGGAGGGGGGGGGGAGTGGATTTGGTGGGTGGACGGAAGCTTGATAATATTTCGGGTTAGCAACTTCTTGTGTTCTTGAGGTCTACAGCTGTGCGCTACCCCTTCACGTATCGTGGAAGATCCGTTCCGTTCGGAAGTGCGTTTTGAACCGGACTATAGGCGTTCGTGAATGTGATTGACGTTTCCGATCACGCGCCTGTCATATTCCCCCGGTACTGGTACATTGGCGGAACTATGTTGCTTCCTGGGATTGTCTCGACAATTTTCACGGATAAGATTTGTGTCTGATTCAGACTCCTGAGTTAGTTCTGTGTGTTTTCTCGCATCAGCTTTACTGAAATGTGCTTGATGTTTTTGTTCGGCAGCATTTTTCTGTACCTCATTATGCTTCAGGCAAAAGCATCAGGTACATTGCTTATTTGTCTCCGCTTGTTCAGCGCGTACATCGATAGTAAGATATTGTCTTGTTATAGCCTAGATATTCTTATTATAGCTTAATTTTCTTTCACCTCTTCTTTTAATCCCGACTTGGGGACACATATTTGTGCTTTTTGCTTCAGTTTTGGTTTTTTTTTTCTTGTTGCTCCGCCTTTGATATCACCCTTACGTGGTGGAAAAGGACGTTAAACCCCTAACACACACACATACACCCTCACCTCTTCTTCGGCGTAAGCCCCCTCGCTCCTACCAAAGATAACTTTGTCTGTTCAGGAGATAATAAATTTGTTTTAAATGAATTATTTCTAGAATTGCTTGCTTGGTTGGTTGGTTTCTTGCTTGGTTGATTGGTTGGCTGGTCGGTCGGATGGTTGGTTGGTTCGTGTCTTTCTGTCAAATAGTTTTCCCCTATGAATTTTACAGCAAAAACTGGAATGGCTTCAACAGTCTGGTTCTACACTCAGTGAACATTTCTACTTTTTACGGATCTGTAATGCAACAGCACGAGCAAGATAAATACATGACCCTCCCTCATAACCCCTAAACCCCACCACCCCAACCCACTCCCACCCCCACCCGCAATGCCCCCCTTTTTTGTCCTATAAATGTCACCCCGACACCCACGATCCCAAACTGGAGCATCCTCCTCTTTCGCACTCACATCACATCCACAAATAATAATTACAGGGGCAAATTTTTGACATCTAGAACATTTTTTTTTCTTCCCAAGTTTAATTGGAATCCGAGGAGGAGTATTTAACGAGAAGGCAGACCATTACAGAATCGGTGTTCAGTGATGGAGTAAAGCTTCTTTTTTTTCTATTGTTTTCTCCTTTTGAGGAGTTATTTCTGAGAATTAAGTGAGATGATGATGATGATGATGATGATGATGACGACTTTGTATAGTTTAACCTAACTGAGTGCCGAGGGCGCCTAGGGAGAGGTTTCAAAAACAGAACAGAAATGTTGTGGGCCCGTATGTAAAAGTCGAGGTTAGGGCTTTTATTCCCCGGCTAGAGTCTAACCTCGAACTAAACTAGCTCTAGGGTTAGATTTTCTGTTGTTGTTGTTGTTTTAAATCCAGCAAGGTGCCGAAGCCGTTATAGAAGGATTTTTTTTCTTCCTTTTTTCGCTTCCTTTCTTATTTAATTTTGCTTTTGGTATACTTTTGTCCTAGTCTGGGTTGGGCCCGTAGCCGTGGGTTAAATTAACCTCGAGTTTTACATTCGGGCCCAAAGGTTTAGCGTTCTATTCCAACTTGTAAGTATGAGAGTAAGTAGGAACAACGAGAGCGGGTGGACGTTTGGGAGTTTAACGTCCTTTTCCACCTCTTATGAGTGATATTACAGACGGAGCAACGAGAAAAAGGCCAGCACAAAATTTAATATTTGTCCCCAACCGAGACTCGAACTCACGACCCGAGCAATAGAGGTCCAACACTCTACTATTCGGCTATCCCGACTCCCCAGGAACAACGAGAAAAACAAGCTGGCACAGATGTGTTGCTTCCAGATGGGAGTCGAACTCACGACCTAAGCATTGGCAGTTCAGCACTACCATCTACACTGTTCTGCCTCCCTGTGAGTGAAAGACGGGTTTATGTGATGTTAGGATAATAAATATGCCCGACATCCTATTTTTGAAATCTCCTTGAAATGAACCTGCACGTTATATATATTTTTGTGTCAATCCGCACATGCGGATCTCGTTACACATGCAAATGTTCCTCCCTAAAAAGAAAACTCCAGCCAGAAGTTTTGTCCATTTGTCTACTGCTGAAAGCAAAAAAGACTAGTGGGTGTTCTCCTGATGCATATCAACAGCTGTAGCTGCCTGCAGGCAACCTTTTCTTCAGTTGAATGTGATGAATTTAGAACAATGTCAGCTGAAGGCTAAAAAACACTCGGACTGTCTGATGAGGAAATTTTTTTTTTTTTTTAATTGCTCCACCCACTACTTCTTTCTGTCGCCTTGGGATGTTATTGGAATCAGTTTGTCTGTCTCTCTGTGTGTGTGTATGGTTTTGTAGGTTTGTTGTTTGTGTTTTCAGTTGTGTGTTGTTGTATCCGGTGTGATGTTTTAAGCCATCAGATGATAGTGAGGTGATGCATTACAAATATTTATGACTTCAGAACTCAGTGTAGGCGGTGCTAGTACGGTAGGTGTTTCTTGTGGGTGGTCACAGTTGTTGTTGTTGTTGTTTGTTAGTTTGTTTGGTGGGGGAGCCGAGGGAGCCGAATGGTAAAGCGTTCAGAACTCAGTGTAGGCGGTGCTAGTACGGTAGGTGTTTCTTGTGGGTGGTCACAGTTGTTGTTGTTGTTGTTGTTTGTTAGTTTGTTTGGTGGGGGAGCCGGGGGAGCCGAATGGTAAAGCGTTCAGAACTCAGTGTAGGCGGTGCTAGTACGGTAGGTGTTTCTTGTGGGTGGTCACGGTTGTTGTTGTTGTTGTTGTTGTTTGTTAGTTTGTTTGGTGGGGGAGCCGGGGGAACCGAATGGTAAAGCGTTCAGAACTCAGTGTAGGCGGTGCTAGTACGGTAGGTGTTTCTTGTGGGTGGTCACGGTTGTTGTTGTTGTTGTTGTTTGTTAGTTTGTTTGGTGGGGGAGCCGGGGGAACCGAATGGTAAAGCGTTGGACTCTCAATGCTCGGGTCGTGAGTTCGAATCCCGGTTAGGGTCAAATATTTGTGCTGGCGTTTATTCTCGTTATCCCGTCTCTGTTTATCTCCCACACGTGGTGGAAAAGGACGTTAAATTCCCGAACACCCAACCCACCCTCGTTTGTTTTGTCTTGGGCAAGATTGGAACCAAGTGAAAATTGTTTCTTTCTTTCCTTTATGTGGGTGCCATAATTATTGTCCATACAAAATTTCGCCTTTTTAACCCGTACTTATTGTCTGTCAAACACAAAAAAGGCATTCAGAGATATTGTCTGTCAAGAAAAGCATTCGACTGCGAGTCAATCTCATTTGCGAAGATTAACGCCTGTCGTGGGCGAGAATCAAGAGTTGTCTCTCGACAGTCTGAATGGACCCTTTTGACGCTTCACCTTTCGTTCTCTGCCTCTCTCGCTCGCCTGGCAGCAGCATACAACCCACTCGTCCCTGGAGGCTGACGCCTGTAGACAACAGACAAGCGGCGGAACGACCAAGGACAAAATTGTAGTCCCCAGCGAAAACTCCTCATCATGTTTCGTCCGCCCAGACGGCTCTCTGTGGGTGTTAGCCACCGCAGATTACAGGAGCCGTCTAGATACGCTGCACGCACATCGTATCTCTACCGCCAACCTGCCTCTGTCTCTCGTGGCCCGATTTTCTCGGCTGTTCTTTGACGCGAGTCTTGGAGCTGGAGTGGACTTCAGCCTGGGTTGGCTGTAGGCTGGTCGAACTGTAATCATTCCATCTTCTCGTCTGGTTTAATCGTCATGTTGGTGTGGCCGTCTTCTGCTGCAGACCTGCCCGAAAAGAAGGTGAGTCTGGACGGAATGATTCAGGGGTGCAAGTTCCTCAGCGCTGGTGCAGTCACAGTTGTTCTGTGAATCTTAGGGTGAATTTCAGCCTTGACTGGCCATTGGCTGGTCGAGCTGCAATTATTGCATCTTCGCGTCTGGTTTAATGGTCACGTTGGCGTTACCGATGTCTGCTGCAGACCTGCCTGTACGTGAGTCTGGACAGAATGATACTACAGTTCTTCTGCCCTGGTGCAGTCATGGCTGTTCTTGGAATCTTAAGATGGACTTCAGCTTTGATTGGCCACGATCTGGTCGAGTTGTAATTACTCCATTTAATCGTCTGGTTTCAGTGATGATGCCGGCGTTACTGTTGTCCACTTTAGATCTGCCTTTAGATGCTTTTAAAAGAAGGTTCTTTGCCTGAGTGGACGGAATAATACTGGGGTTCATCAGTGCTGGTAGCCGGGTGCGACCCAGTTCTGTCCAACTTTGTAAACTTTGTACTGCACGCACTGGGACCTAATTTTGCATCTCACTGTAAAGTACATGTGGCATCCGCTGCTCTGAAGGAAGGTTCTTTGCGTAAACCTGGACGGAGTGATGATGGGGTTCCGCCCTGGTAGAGTCTAGGCTGTTCTGTGAATCTCGGAGTGAATTTCAGCCTTGATTGTGGGCTGGTCGAGTCGTAATCTTCTCGTCTGGTTTAATGGTGACGTTGGCTTTACCGTTGTCTTCTGCCGACCTGTTTTTTATGCTCTAAAAGAAGGTTCTTTGTCTGAGGTTGGACAGAGTGATCGTGGTGTTTTTCTGGCCTGGTGCAGTCCCGGCTGTTGTGTGAATCTTGAAGTTAATTTCAACCTTGACTATGGGTTTGTAGAGCTGTAATTATTCAGTGTTCTCGTCTGCGTTACCGGGGTCTGCTGCAGACCTGCCTTTTGAGGCCATGAAAGAAGGTTCCTGGCCTGAATCTGGGCCGAGTTATGGATGAGTTTGTCTGCTACTTCTCAGTACTAGTTCTTGCCAACTTAGTATGGGTCTGGTGAATTGGGACCCAACTATGCATCCATTGGATTATTTTTAGGTTTTAACGTTCACTGTGCACCGCGAAGATGATCCCAACGACCAGGACACTGGTAAATTTTTTGTCTCAGTTGAGTTTGAAACCTTCGACTTTCCCAACTTTCTTTGCATCCGTCGGAAAGGAAAATGACTTTTTTCATCTTTTTCCTGTTTTCTTCTTTTTTCTTCCCAGCAGAAAGTAACGACTGTGGATAAGCTGGTGCGAACGTCCTGCGAAACGTCAAAGATCCCGTGTTCCTATTTCCATTATTGTGAGATTATCTAGTTTAGTTCAGGCATCAGCCCGAAAAAATGCCTCAGACCTGAGGTAGCGTGGTTGCTGTCCCTAGCCCGTTTTGTGCAGCAGAGAGCACGTGATATCTCGGGCTGAATTGTTGACTGTAGTTATTTCTTGTACAGTCAGCGTTTATGGCACTGAAATCAAGGCTTTATAACGTCCCCATCATTCTTTTCCGGTTGTAAGATGTTTGTGGCCTGCAGGACCTTAGACGCCTTAATTCACTCCATACTTCTTTCGTTTAGTTTTTTTCGGGTTTGAGGAGGGGGGGAGGGGGCTGTTAAATAGAATGAGTGTATTTTGCTGGGTCTAAATGATCCCCAACAAATGTGTGTCTTGAAAAACTTGCGGGTTTTTTTCTTTCTTTCTTTCTTTTTTTTTCCGTTGCTCTCTTGTAATATTACCTTGCCGTTGTTAAAGCCCTACACAAAACGACAAACCTGTTCCGTCTGTTCCTCCCCCATCCCCCACTCCTCCTGTCCCTCGTATCATTCCTCGTAATGGGACAGATTCAAGTTAACTTTGCTTGGCGTGTATCCGCCAACACTAGAAGAAACCCACTAGCTCCATCGTCACCAGAAGAAATGGCCTAGGTGCCTATCGAATTCAAGGCTCTTATAGGCCCTTTGTTCTAGAAGACGGTAGAGCTAATCAGCAGCCTCTGATCGTGCTATCGCGGGGGTTCTGTCTTCCACACTCCACCAGTCAAACGTGGAGAGGAGATGGTCCTCCTCCAGGCCGGTGCCGGGCCTCCTCCTGCCTGACGGGCCGGGCTGTGCTGTACAGTCTCTCCTCGGCTCTGGCGGAGCTCGGGTCGGCCAATTGGGCGTGCAGTAAGCGCGGTAAATAACCACCTATTAATAATGGATGCCCCTCACTGCTCCGTCCCGACCCCAGGGGACACGGCCTGCCGTGATGGCGTCCGCACGCAGTTTGCAAAGCCCTTGCTGGGATACGGGTTTGGTTGCCGGAGGGTGGGGGGGGGGGGGCTGATCGGGTTTGGGTAGTCATTGTGTCATGGTGAGAATGGGACCTACGTGGTGAACAAAAGAAAGGTGGGGATGGGGGGTTGGGGTTGGTTGGTTGGTTGGTAGTTTAACGCCCTTTTCCATCACACAAGGGTGATACATGTAATTATCTTCGGCCGGGCGACGAGGAAAAAAGGCAGCATAAATGTTTAGTCCCAACCGGGATTCGAAACCGAGCATCGAAAGTCCAACGCTAGAGCTACCATCTCGCCTATCCTGTATCAATCCTGCTTTCCCGTGTTATGATGAGAATGGGAGGCTTACGTGGCAAACAAATACGGAAGGGCGGGGGGGAAAGGCTAGGGGGAGAGGCTAGGGGGAGAGGCGGGGGGGGGGGGGGGGCTTTTGCAGTTTGCGGAGGATGCAACTTTCATGTTTGTAACAATCATGCAAGCCTTCGGGGAGTTAGGAATTACGTTGATAGGAGGCCGAACTGCATGTTGTGCGGTTACGAAAGCCTATACCCATGCTTTGGCAATTGCGGGATTGCTGATCAAATTGCCGGTATCATGCGTTCAGAAATCGTGCCAGCGTCGCAGTATGGGTGTGGAGTGTAGAGGAATGTGATTTGCATAACGCTGCATCGCGGTGCGTTGCACGGCCCAGGTTGTGACATGACTTCAGCATTGGTGGCGGACAGCATGCATGTATACTTTATGCGAGAGGCACGGGACACTTGCAGCACGGAAACCGCTCATTAATGTGCGTGCAGAGGGCATCTGGACGGGGGATGATGATGACATGCGCTGCGTTTGAAATACGGGAACCGCTGATCGAAGGCCTTCCGACATTTCTAGGCCGGTTCGCAAATCGTTCTGCGATGTTTTGGTAGTGTCTAACAAAGTACTACTTTGCCAGGTCCAGTGGTGTTCCTCCCAGGGCTCGGAAGCTGGCGCAATTTTTATAATGCGTGAGGATGATGGTATGATGATGCTACGGAGGTCCACGTGATTTGGGATTGGGTGGGTGGGTGTTTGGGGGTTTAACGTCCTTTTCCACCACATAGGGTGATGATTTGGGATTGGCAGTGCGTGTCAGGGCCACATTCCACGTTTCCTGTCATGAATATCCCGGTGTTGACCCGGCCCGGGAACGAGGGCACAACAACGGAAGCACCCCCAAAGTCTCGAGTATGTGGCAACAGCCTCCCCATTGGGCCCATAGCACACCCGCTCCGGGTAGGAGCCGATCTAGGTAGGAAAACTCCCTCTTGCCTCTCGGCTGGGATTCGAACCCGGGTCTCCTGGTTCATGGTCCGAAGTACTACTACACTACCCCGGTGCCTGTACTTTTTTTTTCCCCCTTTTTTTTTTCTTTCTTTTTTTTTCAACAACAAAATGCCTGTACAAATTTTGACCATGTCTGGATTCGAACCCGGGACCAGACCTGATCTCGAGTCCAATGTTGAAACCCGTTTAGTCATCCGATTTCCCCCTATTGCTGGAAATGTATGAGTGGGTGGTTGGTTGTCTTAGAACTTCAAGTCTCAATACGTTTGTCAGACATACAACAACTTGACGCTGTGGAAAACGTTTCATCGTATGTGCTCAGAATCAGTCACCTGGGACACAATACAGCATCTGAAACCACTGTGGTGACGCGGGTTGACGTATATGTTGTTCTACGTACGTAAAAGCGTACCGGGGTGGCCGAATGGTAGAGCGTTGGACTCTCAATGCTCGGGTCGTGAGTTCGAATCCCGCCGGCTGGGGCCAAATATTTGTGCTGGCCTTTTTTCTCGTTGCCCCGTCTTTGATATCACCCGTATGTGGTGGAAAAGGACGTTAAACTCCCAAACACCCACCCACCCACCCGTAAAAGCGTACCGCGTACTGAAGCAGATGACGTTATCTGGTTGCGGACTGAACACCAGCTAGACAGTGCTGATTGGTGACTATGTTTAACGCCTTGGTCGTATCGCCGCGTAGTGCAGGTGTGGACTGTGGAAGCGTTAGGCCACAGAAAGTCATATTTTTCGTACTGTTAGAAGCCGCATCGTCACAAAAATGGTCCTAACGGCCGAAAGGAACATAATAATAATAATAATAATAATAATAATAATTTATACTTACATAGCGCCATTTCTCGCAGAGAGCTCACAGCGCTTTACAAGAAAAGAAAAACGTTGGAACAGTACAGTCACATATGACCAAAGCATATCACATGAATACAAACAATACAGTACACCTTCACAAAACTGACACACAACATATCAACACTACAATCAGACAGGTGCCTGCAGGTACAGTGGGCGAATGGGTCCCTTCCACCGCGGGACGTCTATTCACTCGGCAAACAGGCATAGAGCTTTGTAAGCGGCAATTCCCCGTCAGAACTCATGATGAACGTAAAGACTTTAACATCCTTTTCCATCATATACGGGTGATACCAAAGACTGGGCAGCGAGGAAACGGCCACCACAAGCGCTTGGTTCCCAACCAGGATTCGAACCCACGACCCGATCATTGACAGGCCAGTGCTCTACCATTCGGACGTTCCGACTTCCCCTGCAGAAGTATGGATCTGCATTATTCAGACGCCCGTCCAAGGAGAGGGTTGCACCGGGACCAGAATCTGCAATGGTATGATGAGGGTTTGGCGTGCGTGCATGCTGAAAGCTGTACATGACCGCGAAAAAAGACCGCCTCTCGTCTGCTTGTTGAGTGAATGATACTCAAGCGATGCTGAGATTGCAGGGAAAAAAAAAAAAGATACCACTCGTCGTTAATCACTGAAAAACGCTGAATCTGCGTGGACGGTAATGAGAGCAGAGAAGCTACCGAAGCAATGACAGGGAGGTTCTTGGACCCCGCATTGTGTGGAAGACAGCCGTGGCATGGATTTCCTAGGATAACGACACGCTTGCCGCACACAAGATGCAATTAGAGTGCCATTTTCAAGACATCGATTTTCCCATGCAGGAAATGGATTTTATTTGTAACGCACTAAACAGCACCCTCTTGAAACTGAAATCTCAACAAGAAAAATGGCCACGCAAGCAGGTTATTTTGTTCCCGGGCTCAGCTGCTCTCAGCGTTCGATTCACTGGAGCCTAAATTGTTATTCTGGCAGAAATAACAAACTGCGATCTCTTTTGAAGCTCCCGGAGGACAAAAGCAAAGCTTGCAATGTCTGTACCGTGTACAGGCGGATTCCGTCTTTGATAATTCTATATCCTCCAGGTGAAATGCGCTGTGTTTGATCTGGGAATCCGAAGCTTATGTTGACACAGACCCTGTCTCCGTATCGAGTGCTTTTGATGAAATATTAAATTGGGGGATTTTGAGTCCTTTGATGTCAGTTAGGACCAAATCGATGTTTCGTGTTTTGCTGACTGTCGTCCGTATACTTGAATGTCAGGGATGAACGTTTTTATCATGTGCGAGTTTCTCGGGGAAGAGCGACAAAGAGTGGTGTGTGTGTGTGTGTGTGTGTGTGTGTGTGTGTGTGTGTGTGAGAGAGAGAGAGAGAGAGATTGTGGCGAAGAATTTTAACAGTGGTATCTCTGCTTTGATGTATATAGATACAAGCTTTTTGTGGCTGTGGTCGATTTTCCATTGAAATTAAGCGTGGAATCGTGGTGGTTGCTTCGAGGTTTGGGTTTGTTTGTTGTTTCGATTTGTTTGTCCTTCTTGTTTCTTGCTGATATTTTTTTTGTCACCTTGTCCTTCCTGTCTCCTGCTGAGGCTGATGACACTGTCATAGCTCGACTGGCCCAAAAAGACGGCCACGATTTTCAAAAAGATGCATGTTTGCCGTGAAGTGAGTAACTGTCTTGACTGGTATGGATTCTGCCGGCGGGCGACTCGGAAACTCGGCCTCTTCCATACTTGATCGTATACTCCACTCACTGGTGCAGTGGGTGCGCATGTATGCACAGTATTAATGAATACTATCACAGTCTGTCAAGTCCGTATTGTAACAGGAAACGGGACAGTTCAGCGGCACAGCCTGCCCAATGCCGCTCGGGTCGTGAGTTCGAGTCCTGACTGGGGTCAAATGTTTGTGGTGGCCTTTTTCTCGTTGCCCCGGCTTTCGTGTGCGGTCGGCGGAAAAGGACGTTAAACCTCCAAACGTCCACCCCGCACCCACTCTTGCTGTGACGTCCACCTGAACACAGCCGGACGGCCACCTGCATCAAACAAGTAAAACTTTTACTGGAGAGTCCGAATTATAGCCTTTTATTGCGTTTGTCAGTTGGTGTGTCAGTCAGAGTAGAAGCGAGTCGGTAGCGAATTCAGCCAGTTTACGTGGAGAAATCATTCTGCCAAATCTGTCGGTTTGTAATTTTGCTGTCAAGTTTTTCAAGTTTCCCCATCGTACCTCTGTAAGACTCGGTGTACAACCGCATACACTGCTTCAGTTCGACCGGTTTAAAGGCGTACGGAAAACTTTCTGGTCACTGTTGTCCGTGAAATCGGAACATTACGGCATGTCGGTGCTGTCTGAATGCTCGCAAAGCACGTGCCAGGGAGTACATAGGGCATCAGCAAACAACGACCAATCAGGTGTCCCGTCCCATGTGGGAGATACCTCTATAGTCCACGTGCGACCAACCAACGCCGCACTCTCACCCCGACTGTTGGGGCGAGCCCCCGAGAGACACGGGCGTTTAGCACTGAGTTGTTGAGTGCTGTGTGGCGCGAGCCTGTGTGGGGGGAAAAGCTCGGAAAGCGCGTGGCAGGAGAACTTCAGGTGGAGGGAGAGAGACGAGAAGAGAGGCCACAACACACACACGGGAGGGAGAGAGAGAGAGAAGGGAGCGGACGGTATACAAGCGGTGTGAGTTGCCGGCTGTCGCTCAGTTGTTGCTGGCAGGCCGCTGACGATGGTGGTGGTGGTGTAGTGGTAGTAGCTGTATAGCGAGCTGCTGGAGGTTGTGAGAGACAGACTGTTGCATGCCGCGCTCGGCTGTCAGTGTGGCCGGCGTGTCAAAGTTTTCTTTCTTGTCGCTGTGATAGCCTGTAAAGTAGTGACGGCATATCACTAGTGTAAGTGTATTTAGCGTAGGGAATTCTGGAGACAGTTTTACCGTCTGCTGGTACTTCGGCTTCTGCTGTAATAAAGGATAATCATTTTCATCAGGTACGTGCTTTTTCATTTTTTGATTTATGAGAACAGTTTTAGCAGCTTTTCTATGTCTATGTCGCTGCGTGAACATGTGTATTATTCATGCAGGTGTCTCTTTTTGTCTTGTTGTGCTGATTTAAGCATGATTGTGGATTTCCGGCTTTCAAGTTCTTTCTCTCTGTTCTGTTTGTTGGTTTTGTCGCGGTTATTTCTCCGTTACTAAATGGAACTCAGTTCGTCTGACGTTTTCATGTTGTCAGTTGGAACTTGATAACGGTTTCCCGTAGGATTCTAGACACGCGGCTTTCTTACACTAGATCGTGTTCATGAGCGAAAATGTCTCGCAATGTTTTACTCAGTGACATCACCGTGACCGTCACTGAACCGCCGACAGTGAATGAGTTTCAATTGTTCATACATGACAGCGGCACCTCCCTCAACACTGATAATTCGACTCTCATTTTAGTTCACGTAACACTGATTTCGAACACGGCATACGGCACCGGTGGTGTTACAGGAAATGTTTTCTTGTTTGAGAACAGTTTTTAAACTAATATCGCCGGCGGTCAGTAACATTCACACGGCGCAGCTGAAGTCTGCGGTTCCAGCCAGACTCTGTGGCTACAGTGCTTTTTCACTGGCAGTGTGTGCAGCTGAAATATTGATGCGGTGATCGGCTGAACTGCCTTCAGGGGGGAAGGGCGCCAAGATCATAGTGGTTACCCCTGTATCCCGTATCGGCCACTGTGGGATTTGTAGATTCCTTGTCGGAGGTTTGTTTGAAACAGGTTCAGTTTTGAGACCGCCGTTCTGTCGAGGTCAGTACTGAGCAGTCCGATAATGATAGGTTTGTCAAGTCACGTATCGCCGGACACGGCTTCAGTCATACTTGCGTAAGGACACTGATCGGACGGTCATACACCGCCGGATTCAGTCGCATTCCGACGAAACTGATGTCCGAATACTTTCATACCAAGGCGAGGACTGCTGAGGAGATAAGTTGCAGTATTTGCTGTATATGTGCTTAGTATTTGTTTTAACTAGCTGTAATTGCTGTTGGTTCAAGTTCAGTTCTACGCTGTTTCGTAATCGGGAGTCCGATAAATTAGCGTGAAGGTGCAGCGACTCGTGCATGTCCTAGGTTTATACTGCCCCGTAGACCAGTTTGCATCGGTTGTCCAACGTCACTTTTTTTCTTTTTTTTTCGTAGTGCAGGCACACTTAGCCGCGAATAAGTCTCTGTGGCTTGCGTGGCATTAACCGTTCTGAAGCCCTAAAAACTCACTCACCCCATCATACCAAGGCGCAGCCCTAAAAGTGACGAGTATTTTACTCGCCATGGCGCTGACTGACTGAGGTGGGGGTAAAAATTGCTGGCGACTGAGTAACTTGAAAGTAAAACTGAACCTACTCGCCACATGCGAGTGCGGTAAACCGAAGTCAGTTTGGTGTCATACTCCTAGCAGTAAAGTGAAGCCGGCCGGCGAAGATTGAGCGAGTTCCTGCCTTGCCTGCTTCCGAGTCGGAATGATTCGGCGAAGCATTGTTCGAAGCTGCCGTCAATTCATGAAGCGCGCCAAATCGAAAGCAACCGCAAGCCGTCAACGTCGGAGGCAGAAACGCCTTACTGGTCCCAAAAAAAAGGGCGGGGGGGAGGCAAAAAGTCAACAGCAGCTGAGCAGCGGCGCTTGTTTCTTCCGAAGTGGAAAGAAAAAAACTGTTCGTGACTGAAGTAGGCAAACAAGATGTGCTGTTCTGTTTGCGGCTCGCGCAACTCTTCACTCCAAATCGGTATGATTAAAGAATGCTGGAAGTTTTTTTGTTGACTTGTAACTGACTTTTTGAAGTTTGGCTTCTAGCTTTTCTAGTTTGGCTAGTAAAAATTCTGAGGCACTAGCCAAAGGCGAGTGTAGAAAAAAAAATCACTTTTAGAGCTCAGCGAGGCCGCGGACATAATGTCCTGTCATTTCTGCGCGGCAACGAGCAATATTCAGAATAAATGTCCTGTATTTTTTATGGTCAGACAGGATATTTGTCTTATCGGTTTCCACGGATATGAATCCCCTGTCAGTATCAACTTGTTTGTGTGTGGATCGGGGAGTCGGGTGTCGCCGGCAACAGGTTCACTGATTGTTAGCGCCTAAAGAACAGAGGGGCCAGTGTTTCACTGAGTGGGTAAAGACGTGACGTGACATGGCCAACATTAATTTTGTATAGGCCTTTTTTTCCTGCGGCCGCCTCAGTCGTCTTTGAAATCACTCTCGCGGTGGAGAGAAGACTGCCGTCAATACAGTACAATCCCTCAAAACACCGTCTATTATGTTTGAATCGTTCTGTCTGAATTGCTAAACCGACTTTCAAGTGTGATAGTAGAGCTGTAGACATGATAGCGCTTGCGAGAAGGTTTTAGCTTACCACCGTCTCGTTGACATTAATTTTATAAACAGTGTGTAACAGCGATTTCAGCATAACGGTTTTTTATTTTAATTCCAGTTAAAAACTTAAAGAGGAAAAATAGACAAGCCGGTGCTCCACAATTATTGAGATCTGGTGAATCGTTCAGTCATTGTGCTAACAAGTTAACTCCGTGTGACAATTCAGTACTAGTACTACTCATCAGACGGACAGATTAGTTAGGCTGTTTCTTGGTTTTTTTTTTGGTTTTTTTTATTTTGGGTTTTTTTGTTTGTGTTTTTGTTCTTCTTATTGTTGTAGTGTTACAGCTGTTTAGTTTCGGGTGTCTGTCAGCGTCGGATTTCAAACTAATAAATCGGCTAGGATGATTTAACAGAATTCTGCCGGCTCATTCATTAACGTGTCCTAGGTTTGCTATATTGCTATATAATATTATTGATTACATTATCATCAGTCGGTGAGCATGTGTGTTATTTAACGTCCCCGCCACAAGTGTGATTGGAGTCGACCCTAATGGGCAGGTTACCGGGGTGAACTGCGGAGAGGGGGGGGAGGGCAGCTGACCTAAACCGCAGTGTGGCGTGCGGAACGTGTCCACACAGCGCAAGGACAGGTCATCTGAACACTATTCAATCCAGACTGACATTCGATTTGTCTTTGACTGTGATGCCACCTTAAAAGACACCATTTGTTTTTTCATGTAGTGCAGCTTGCGCGGCGTAAAGCCCTAAATAACTAACTGACTAACATGTAGTGCAGGCACACTCAGCCGCGAATTAGTCTGTGTGGCTTGCGCGGCTTTAAGCCCCCAAAACTCACTCACCCCTAAGTGACACGACACAGGCCTAATTCACACAGTCAGAGGACGGCAACTCTAGAACAAGAGTAGACACGGTTTCTTTTACTCGGTGGTCGAACTGACACTGCACTTGCACTCGCCACACGAACTGAGAGCGGTGGACCAACCTACAGCCACCGGCCGCCCCCTGCCCCTGCCCCTGGTTCCTCTACTCCCCACCCCTTCCTGCATTTATATAAACTCCGCGTCAGTGAGGAAGCGAGGTTTATGTTCCATAAAACACGGCCAGACACGACGCTAGCCTCCGCCGATCCGCGGCGCAGCCACAAAGTTTATTGATGGAGGAGTCAATAGTTCAATGGCTCCACTGTCTGACAAAAGGCTGCAACCCTGACACCATCTGCGGTGTCCTTCGTGTTTCCCCCTGCCTGCCTGCCCAGCGTGGTTTCTTTTCCAGCCTCAGTTCTGTCCAGGGTCGTACCGCCAGCGGTGTTGCGCGCTGCTGGATCCGGCGACGTGGTCAGTCGGGGCTTTTGGCACATTTTTCGTAACGCGCACGAGTATCCCACGTTTTTGACTCTTTTTCGGTTTTGGCCCGCTCTGTAAGCGAGAATCAGGTTCTTTGGCGGGTCAAACGAGTATACTTGAAGTGCAACACTCCCACTAAGCTACATTTAAATCCACGCAGACCTATATTAAATATATAAATAAAACTCACCTCACTCACTCACTCACTCACTCGCTCACCCTTTTTGTGCTTGCGGTCAGTCAGTTTACTATGATACAGTTGGCTACGTCAGGTTTGGAGCCTTTATAACATAAGCCCGGCGGGAAAAGAAATTACGCTGCCTTGGCGACGACCGGGGATGTGCGGCAGACAACACAGCAGGTTGTTGCTTTTAGGAATCGTTTGTGAACGATTTGGGGGAGGGGTAATTATGGAGGAGGAGTACTTAATTGTTGTCTGGGTTTACTATGTGGCTGTGACGTTGAGCTGCATGGGTCTGTTTTTGCTTTGCCGCGGCCGGCCGGGTTGAAAAACAAACTTGTTTTCCGAGCCCGGGAGAAGTTGAAAGCCATAAAAAAATTCGTTTAAATTTTCTCCGTTTTCTTTTTCTTACCACACTCTGTCACTGGAAACATGCAATTTAAAGTTGTAACGCTGTTATGTTTTCCTCCTCTTCTTCTATTTTTTTTAAATCTATTTATTTTACGTCTGTCTTTAGTTTTGCTGTGTTTTTGTTGTCTTTAGCTCTTTTGTGTTTTGTGTATCTTGGAGTTTTTTTTGTGTTTTTCATTTATTTTGTTTTCTCTCTTTTGTTTTCTTTTGCTTTTTCTGTCTAGGGCTTTGGCTTGTTTGCTTGAAGTTGTGTTTTGTGTGTTCCGTTCGTTTTTTGTTTTTTTAATTATTTCTTTTGTTGTGTTTTCTCTCTTTTGTTTTCATTGCGTTGTTTTGTGTGGCGTTTTAAAATCGCATTTTCATGTCATTCGCCAGTGAGTGCTGGGAGGCTGTACATGTTGTTGTGGATCTTTTGCTTGGTCTTTGCCGTTGGCACGGCCGGCAAGATAAACTGAAACTTTTAAACTTGTTTTACTTTTCATTTTCCCTTCTTTTTTTTAAAAATTTGACCCGTCTTCACACGTTTTCACTCTGACGGGGGAAACCTGGGCAGGCGAGCGGATAGAGCGTTGAGTTTCAATACTAGCGTCTTCAGTTCGAATCCCGGCTGGGAACGGGAGAGCCGGGATAGCCGAATGGTAGAGCGTTTGACTTTCAGTGCTCGGGTGGTGAGTTCGAATCCCGCCTGGCGCCAAATATTTGTTAGTCTTTTTCACGTGGCTGGGGCCAAATATTTGTGTTTGGCCTTTTTCTCGTTGCCCCGTCTTACGTGGTGGAAAAGGACGTTAAACACCCAAACACCCACCCACCCTGCCCCGTCTTTAATATCACCCATACGTGGTGGAAACGGACGTTAAACTCCTGACCACCCACCCCCCACGCCGGCTGGGAAACAAACATTTGTGGTGGTTTTTTTCCTCGTTGCCCCGTCTTTGGAATCAGCCTTGTGTGGTGGAAACGGACGTTAAACCTCTAAACTCCCACCCACCCACACACCCGCTCGGACTGGCTATGTATGTATTGTATGGCCTGTTCCTATGTGCAGCATCGTATCGCCGCAGAGAGACAGTAGGTATTATTGGCTGCTGGCACTGTGTGCGATTTCTGGGCACTCCATCACTCCAGAAGGCATGCACGTTCTTATCTTTCTCCTACTCCTCCTCCTCCTCCTCCCACTGGGCTTCCGATTGAGTGCAAGCAGACATTAGCGTACCCGGCAGAACTGACCCCCAGGAGGCGGTGAGGCGCGTGCTAACAGCTGTTTGAGTTGGCCGGCAAAGTCAGCTGACACAATAAACAACTGTGTTCTTCGAGTTCTGGCCTGTACTGGTCTTCACAGCTACTTCTGTACTGGACGCTAAAACTTCAAGACGCTGTGTTCGAGCGGATCCAGGAAGGATTTGTTGCCGGGTTTTGGGGGTTGTTTTTGTTGGATTTTTTTTTTTTTTTTTTTTTTTGGGGGGGGGGTTGTTTTTTGTTTTGTTGGGGGTTTTTGTTTTGTTTGGTTTGGGTTTGGGTTTTTTTTATTGTTTGGTTGGTTAGGGTTTTTTCTGGGGTTTTTTGTTTGTTTGTTTGTTTTGTTTTGTTTGCTTGTTTTGAGTTTTTTTTTTCTAATACCGACAGATCTCTGCTGATTTCGTGTGTCATGTACAAAACAAAATCGTTTCGGACTTCAGAAGATTGGCGACAGTGAACTAGGTTTCAGTTTCTAGGGATGGCAGATCAGTAACGGGTAAAAACTGCCGATGCAAAACTGTGACCCATCAGATTAGTTTCAGCTGAGCTTTGTCAGTAGGCGGGGAAATCCCCAACACGGAAAGTCTTTCAAAAGCCATTCAGAAGGATTGCGCAGTCTCGGTGATGAGCTTCTAAAAATGAAACAGTAATAGCTCCTCGCCTACACCGGAGCCAGAGCCTATAGAAAGATAAGATGTAACCAGCAAAGGTCCTCTCCTCTTTCCTGCACAGTTCATACACACGTCACAGCACGTACACAATACATTATCGTCCTCCCTGTCTATTTTCGGTGATCTGCAATGCGATCATGTTCTCATGCAAGCACTATTTCCTCCCGTGCGCCGCCCAAGTCTCGGTTTTGTTCCCTGTAATCTGTACATTTTCATCATTCTTCTCATCCCACCTTCATATCCGCTCCTTTGTACCTCCCGTCAAAAGGGTTTTGTCGCCCGCGCTACACTGCAGCAGCAACATCACGCTTGCCCCTACATACCCCCAACTGGGGCCTGGTGTCACAGTGTACAGTATAACAAAGGCTCCCCTTTTGCACAGGGAGATGAAAGTTATGATTAGACATTGTACCGTGGCGACGCCTTGCCGGTTAGTATTTGAAATGCTTCTGTTCGCACCATTGATATTTTTCTACGGTCTGCCGTGCCCGCATGTACGTCTGACGCTCTGGCGGCGGGGTCCGCGTACCGGACCTGTCATTTCTCAGCGTTCATAACTTCGGTGAATTGATTTTGTTTTTGATTATACCGGTAGATAACAAGCACAGATGTCGCAGTGTAGGCCGGTGTGGTAATTTTGTCGATGGCTGTATATATATGTATTCGTGATGGAGGAGTGTTTGCTAGAGAAGATAGTCATGAGCAGTTAGTTGAGTCCCGCTGAACAGGTAAGTACACAGTTCAGTCAAGTGTAGGAAAAGACAGAGTTGCTATAATTCAGCCCGGAGCAGGCACAGATGTCGCAGTCTAGGCCGTTGTGGTAATTTTGTCGATGGCTGTATATTCGTGATGGTGGCGTGTTTTGCTAGAGAAAATAGTCATCAGTAGTTAGTTAAATCCTGCTGAACAGTGGGCATATAGTTAAGTCAAGTGTAGCAAAAGACTGAGTTGCTGTAGTTCTGTCAAGTGTAGCAAAAGACTGAGTTGCTGTAGTTCTGTCAAGTGTAGCAAAAGACTGAGTTGCTGTAGTTCTGTCAAGTGCAGGAAAGGACTGAGTTGCTATAATTCAGCCCTGAGTACAAGGGTCTAGAAACAGCACAACAATCGGAAACAATACCTTGGTGTACGTGTATATCGATGTGATTTATGACAACTTGTAGTAAGATGAAATGCTCTCTTGATACAGAGTGAAGTGAGATCAAGCACAGTAGGTGTTTCACCCAACTGCTGCTGGTGGACGGGGTCAGTGTAGTCAAAAAGGGTCGCGAGTGTTTCCTGTGCTACTCCGCCCGGATGCGCTTCAAAAGTTTCCACGATGATTGCTCTCACGCAAAGCTATATTATGTATAATATGTGAGCATGCACGAGTCTTTGCATCAGTTGTAGTAACGCGTTAGTCACAGTCGTTGTCTGGTCGAGAAACGGCCCCTTTCTCAGCTTCAGACTGAAGTCCGGTGGAAACACTCGGTGCTTCTCAAATTTGAAAATGGAAACACTCGCAGCTACTATTTGGAAACACTCTGTCCTCATGCACGGCGCTACTGTTCAAGCGGAGTAGCACCGGAAACACTCGCGTGCGTGTTGACTGCACCCCGTGCTCCAGAGCAGTCACGCTGCCGACCGCCGCTGGGCCGACGGTACAACAATGGATCTGAATGGCACAGGAGTGAAGTGTGTGCAGGCAGTTCACGGCTGACGCCAGCAGGTACAATACTATTGATATAGAATGGAGTAGGAGTCACCACAAGAAGTGTTTTATTGGTCTCGTGCGTGTTCAAGGTACGGTAGTGTATATAATTATATGTCAGCAGCTCTCAGGCGAGAAGATTGAAGCGGTAAAGTGTTTTGGTCTGTCCTTAGAGAACGTAAAGGGAGATGAATAGGAATGGGTGTAGCAAGAGTTGTTGTCCCCTTTCTCTCTGATCCTGTTTGCTATGAGGACGAATTTTCGGTCCGTAATTTACTAAAATGTAGGATTTTCTTTGAGTTTCATCAGAAAAGGCGTGAAAATGCTAGGTCCCTGAATTTTTTTTTTTATTTTTTATTTTTTTTGGGGGGGGGGGGTCTGCTCTTGAAATCAGTGGGTGGCCATTCAGCTAAGTCTTTGTGTTTTATTGTTTGGCAAAAACTGTTTTGTTGGAATGGGTAGACGAACATGTACAGCCCTCATATGACATTTAAACCGGATTGATGGATTGGTCGACACGATCAGCTGCATCTCCCAGAAGGCTTCTGAAGGACAAGGGTCCTTTGTAGCTGTCAAGGTAATCTACACAGCAAGAACATTACTCTCTCTTCACCGTCTGCCGTCACTGACAGCAGCAGCAGCACAGAGGTCTTGCTCACATCACACACAGAGGACACAATCTTGAGACCCAGCACACAGCCAGGCACCGGTCTCAACAGGCACTTGGGGTCCCCTAGACAGCAGGGTGGGCGAGTGCCCGGGGCGGTACAAGCTGCTCTTTGTGCCGTCACTGACTGACCTTTTCCTGCCTGCACTGGGGCCACCGGCACTTCTGGACCTCTTCACCACCACAGACACGCGCTAGAAGTGAGCGCCTCAAGGATCTGAGGCTGAGGACTTGGGTCCGAATCTCTCGACCATCTAGCTTGCCATTCTGCGGCCCTACAGAGACTGTCAATAGACCTCTCCGGCCTGGCAAGAGGGCTTTTTAGCCAATCAGAAAATAGTCCAAACCTAGCTTCGGCTGTGGTGTTGTGTTAATATAGGCATCACCTCAGCTAATTAGTCCAGATATACTGATCCCAGCAAAATGACGTTGGGCCAGGTTATGTGTTAAATACCATTTTTGTGGGTAGTTCTGGTGTCTTTAATTTGCTTGTATTGTTTTGCTTGGTGCGCCCTCATCAGTGTTTCAACCAATATGTATTGTCCCGTTTTCTGTTGTCAGAAAAATTTGGAATGCTAGAGTTGATTCATTCAGCTTGTTGCATTTAGCGTGTTCACCTTAAGCGTGAGATCAAAACATTAAAATGCTTTCGTGATGACGATTCGTGCAACGAAGGCAGGCGCTAATTAGTGTGTATACGACCGGCCCGAAGAGTAGTGTAGTGTGTGTTGCGAACACTTCTTCTCCAACAAGCTGCTGATTGGTGGCAAACTACTGCATACAAGGGAAGGATGTGACACTGCATGTGGGCCCTAGCAGCGGTTGCTAGGAGTTGCCGGATTGGTCCCATGAGCGGAGTAGTGTCGGTTCAACCCCACCAGAGCAGGAGAATGTCTAGATGCTGTCCTTTTCTTTGGATCTTACTCTTACCCTTGATATAGTAAGCCCGCAGGGCGTACGTTGCTCTGTTGGTTTTGTGGACTGAGTTACAGTTCCTCGTATAAACCAAGCTTTGGGGATGAGGACTGAAGAGAATATATCGACTAGGACTGGCGGGATGGTAGTGGTTGTAAGGTACACAATGGATCTCTATAGCTATTGACCCCGAAAAATCGACTGGTGTCTACACAACAATACTGACGTTAATCTCGAGTACCTTGGTGTCATACATCGCTAGCAGAACCACCGTTGCAGCTGCCATGATAAAACAGAATAAGCTTGGCTGATCAATGGAGAGAGCATTGACTGTCATATCCCAAACTGACGTCCCAAAGTTCATTCACTCACTACTGTTGTCTCCGCGCACCTTGTTAATTAGTCGTCGTGCCACAGCGCTCACGAGTAGTCAGACAGTACAGATAATAGTCGGTGCCTCTCTAGCGGACGTACTTTTTTTTTACGCGGCAGGGTACAACCTGTTCTGACACAGAAACGCCACTACCGTTGGGGTGAGAGCCGAACTGGTAGTGCGTTGGACTTTCAATTCTCGAGTAATGGGTTAGAAATCGAGCTTGGAACCAACATTTCAATGCTGTGGTGGTGGTGGTGGTGTTTTACCTTCCTTGTCGTGTCTCGAGTATCACCTTTACGTGGTAGTAATGGCGTTAAGCCCGCATCCAACCACTGATCCAGCAACCACTACCACTCATAACACACTCACAACGCCGCGTTTCACAGTGCGGGACTGAGTGCAGTTACAGTCCCCGCATACTCCATTTCAAACCGAACACTTTGGGCAAGCGATAGTGTTGCACCATCTGCGTTGCCGGAACTACTTTTGGAGAGAGAGAAAAAAAAAGAGAAGTCAGTGTTCAGGCGGTGTTGGGAGGTTGCTGTATACATAAACTGGCCAAGCCAGACCGATTGATTTGGCTTCCCGGCGCCTGCAACCGTCAGCCTGATCAGTCGGGTTGAACGATTGAAGAACGGGCGGTGTTTGCACGTGGTACACGCCTGGCCTTTCATTCGGTGCATGTTTGTCAATACTGAGGTCAAGCGTCGCTGACGGCACCCATGAATGCATAATTAATCATCTGGTGTGAGAGCCTGCGGCAACGTTCATGAGCTAGTTGAATGTTTAAATTGGTGTATCAGTTCATAAGAGTGAGATATAGTTCAATTTAATAACTCTTTTCTTATCCGCAAAGGAGGCAATTTGAATGCGGCTGAAGAACTGACAAAAACACATAGAGATAAGAATCAGCCTAAGGCTCAACATGTAAGAAGAAGCAGACTTCTGATTTCGATGCAAGAGCGTATTGACACGCGTAATGTTGCTTTGTTTAACTTGCGTAGGTTTTTCGGGGTTTTGTTGTTGTTGTTGTTTTTTGGTTTGTTTTTTTTAATTGCGTAAAACTTGCTCTGTAATTGTGTGTTAGGGAAGGTGAACTCAGTCTAGGACAAGCCGAGGAATCACGTGCTCTCAGGTGCACAGCAAGTGTGCGCAGTGCGCAGGCTACCGGCCCAGGGCTGAGGTAGATGTTTCGGGATGTCTATCAGTAACTGAACTGCGACACCGTCGATAAGACTGTGAATGCGAGTATTATGAGTTTGTGTACGTCCTGATGTTGAACGTCATCGCCACGGTTAAGGCTTGTTTTATGATGGTGTTTTAGGAAAGATGACACGTCCTGTCCTGACCTGCGACGTCTACGATAAGAATGTGCTTGCGAGTATGACACGTTTGTGACAGCTTATTGGAATCCTTCCTGTTGAATTTGCAACAGGTGTCATCAGTGAGTCGTTCTTCGGCAGCATCCTCCCTCCCCTCCCCACTTCAAGTTTAGCACCTCTTTTCTTTCGTGATGTAAGATTGTTGGACAACACTACAGCCAGGGGAGGACAAGTCAGAGAGGCAATTTCTTTCATTTCAAAACGGTTCGGGAAAATTATTACTGTGGATAGGATTTGTGATTTATTTTTTAAGAAATCTCTCTCTCTCTCTCTCTCTCTCTCTCTCTCTCTCTCTCCGGGGGAGGCAATGAGGCTAATTGGTGTTGCGAGTAGCGCATTTCGGCGTATTGAAGTGTTTCTCTTCCACTTGGAATCATCCCAATTCCAGCTGAACACAGACAAGATTTTGTAACGTGTTTGGAGAACGATGATGTTTCAACGCAAACAGCTCCAGGAAACGCTTGGCACAGATAGTTGCCATTTTCTCCGTGCCATCTTCTTCGTAAAAAAGAAATGCTGATTCGCTCAAGACAGTTCTTTGAGATTCCCCCCCCCCCCCCTCCCCTCTTAATGCATGTTCAGCAAGCAAAAAACAGGATCATGCAATCAGCGAAAAAGGAGCATTCACGTAATGCGTTTCGAGCAAGTTTCCGAAAGATTAAACTCCATCAGAATGTTTTTGTGCAGTCAGAACTTCTAGTGTGTAGTTATTGGTGTTCTTCTTTTTTCTTCTGTATTTCAGTTAAACCTGACGGGTTGCATCAAAAACACATCGATCGTTTGTCCTTTGGTCGCGTTCTGTTTGGCTATATCTGCAGTGGTCATGTCGCTGCGAAACTAAATACATTAACACTCTCTATGCTAAGGTCCCCATCTTGGGTTCTCACGTTCACAGCGTTTGGCTGCAGATGTCTGATTTATGGGATCGCCAACGTTCTGTTTTTATGTTCAGTCACCGAGGAACTAAATACAGCGCTAGCAAAACGGGTTTCTACCAGTCAAAGGGAAGCAATCATCTGTTAGTGTGCTACTGGGAAAACCTCTCAGCATAGAGAGTTAAGCAAATTAGGCTTTGCCTAACCAACTTCCGTTTTGCTCTGTTTTGGTTTGGTTTATTTTGGGGGTTTTGTTGTTGTTGTTGTTGTTGTTGGTTGTTTTAGTGTAGTTATTGTTGGTTGTTGTTTTTGGTTTTGTTTTATTTTGTTTTATTTTGTTTTGTTTTATTGTTTAGGTTTTTTGTTTGTTTTTGATGTTTGTGTTTTATTGTTTGTTTCTTTGTTTTTGTTTTGTTTTGTTGTGTGTGTGTGTTTGGTGGTAGTTGTTGTTTCGGGGGGTGGAAGCTGAGAGCCAATATGATTCAAACATCCCCACAACGTAAAGCACTCGCCTTTAACTCTGTGAACATGTAGACTTCAAAAACAACAGACAGACGACGCCCTGCTAAGCTGACGTCTGCGGCATGTGATTGAGAGTCAGCCTGCAAGGCACTGACTGAGACACGCGTCGCGGACCGCTTGCTGTGTTTAGTCCGATCCACTTCATATCGCGTGTCGAGACCTCTCGGCTTGTGACCCGCTGTCTGGCATCAAACGTGACTTTTGAACTCTGACCTATGACCTTTTACTTTAGCCCCTAACCCCCCCCCCCCCCCCCAGCTGGGGTTCCGTAGGGAACGTTTTGGGAAATTTGGAAAGTTGAAAGCGATTTGTCTGATAGCGGAATTTCGTGTTCATCGCAGTCGGCCATACCAAGAAAGGACTGCCGAATGCTTTATCTGGAGGGGGGTGGGCGGAGGGGGGGGGATGGGAATTCAAAGACGCTCAGTCCTTCCGTCAATGAAATCGTGAACTACTCGACGATCGTGATCGAGTACACGATGATAGAGCAAATGTGCGGTTGTTCACTGAGTGAGTCCTGCATGATGTTGGAACATGAGTAGATTAACGAGAAAGTCACGGAGGTTCTGGTGAAATCGATAACCTCCTGCCATCAGGAGCCAAGTTCCAGGACTGAAGAATTTCATCTTTGACAGTTTGGTTTTCCTTACAGGAGCAAATGCCGCTGCCATTTTTATGCTCACAGATCGTTCTGAGTTTTTTTCGTGTCATCTATCGTCACACCACCTGCACATTTGGTCGGTGACAGCGTCCGTAATGCTGGCACTGAGCCAACAGAAGCGTACTCGATGACGCGGCGACCACAGCGGTGAGCGCTCCAGTAGTGTAACAACCGTCGTAAATATTGAACGTTCGACCGCGGAATATGACGTTGAACTCCAAAACACCCACCCTCCCTTGAATGTTCGACCGCTCGCGACACGTGTAAACAATATTAGAATGTTCACGTCCCCGTGTTGTCTGCCGCCAGAACATCACGGGCGTCGTGAACAGGTTTCGCTGTAGTCAGAAGACGTGTAACCGCTGAGGCAACAATGTAGTAGCTGTCTTCAAGTTGATAGCCCCTGTCCGACATGAGGGGAGCCGGGGTGGTCGAATGGTAGAGCGTTGGACTTCTAATGCTCGGGTCGTGAGTTCGATCCCGGCTGGGGCCAAATATATGTGCTTGCTTTTTCATTGTTGCCCCGTCTTTGATATCACCCTATGTGGTGGAAAAGGACGTTAAACCCCCAAACACCCACCCACCCCACCCACCCCTGTCCGACGTGATCAGGGATTCAGTCTTCGGTCAAATCACCAGAACACCACGGGCAAAAATGTCGCAGTCGTCGTAAAGAGGTTCCACTGTAGCCAGAAGACCTGCAACCAGACCAGGGTGTAGTTGTTGTCTTTGATGGCCCCTGCCAGTGATTAAAGCCAGGCGGCCGCCCGCTCAGGTAATGGATCGGTCTCCAGGCGGGCCGAGACTGCAGGACGCAGCAAGAGCGGTGCCCGGTCAATGTTGGCATTTGGCGGGAGATGGTCGGTCTCGGTTACTCGCCACTCCGTCAATGCCAGCCTCCTTAATGTGACCTGTGGACGACGGTCTCGTTGTGTCCAGTTTTATACACCGTCGTGTGGGAACCAAGGGCACCAAGTGCTGGTCAGGTGCAGGGCACTTACGCTGTTTTTCTACATGATGGCTGTGGCATAGTGACCCCGCTGGCTCAGTCTCCGGTATCGACAACTGAGTTCAGACTGAACTGACGTTAGAGCTAATTGCGAAACGCCGGACGGACCAGCCTCGGTACAGTTGGTGTTTATGGGCGTTACGTCTTACGTCCACTACGTGCGTGAGGGTGATTTCAACGACTAGGTTGCTGAGAAAAGCCTGCACAAATGTTGGCACTGCCGGTCCGTCTGAGACTGGGGGGAGCCGGGGTGGCCGAATCGTAGAGCGTTGGACTTCCAGTGCTCGGGTCGTGAGTTCGAATCTCGGCTGAGGCCAAATATTGTGCTGGCTTTTTTCATCGTTGCCCCGTCTTTGATATCACCCGTATGTGGTGGAAAAGGACGCTAAACTCCCAAACACCCACCCACCCGTCTGAGACTGGATTTGAACCGGCTGCGGGTCTGCGGCCTTACCACGGCCGCCCCGGGATTTCAAGCCGAGTCAGCCCACGGTCCGCCAGCCTGTGATGCTGCCGCCGCTTGAGCCCTGCTGCCCCCGACAGGCCCCTGTCTCGCCGGCATCGGATCTTTGACAGCGTCCGTTGCGCCGGAAAACTTTCATGTGTAGTTAAGTAGACTATTTAGACTATTATGCGTGAGAAGTCAGCCACTGGGAGTAAGAGTCAAACCAGTGAAGAAGGGAGGTAGTCGGTAAGGAAGAGGTTTATTATCGCCCTTGTCTCTGTGTACATTTTTCTTCACAGTGCTGACTCCTTTTTCGGGAAATTCGGGTTACTTCCACCGGTGGAAGCGCGCTGCCGCGGTGCAGTGCCACCCAACCCACTTAAACTTTCTTGTTTTCAATGTTGCTGGAAGAGGAAAGCTGGAGAGAAGCCCCCGACCAGCAGCCCTGGAACCAGGGGGAAAAAAGCGGTTTCACGTATCATAGCCAGAAGAGCTGCAGGCGTTGCAAAGAGCGCATGTGAAGGTTACTTGTGAAAAGATGAAACAAATCAGTTCAGAGAAACCCCAAAATACCGCTGGCGCACACAATTCCTTCACAGCTCTCTTTTTGGGCGTTTTAAATTCTAGGGAATTCAGCCTCTGGGGAAGTTTAGTGCTAACTGACCCGTAATCCTAAGGAGAGAGCATTTTAAATGTTTTAGGTGGCTTCTAGCGGCATATAATTCCCCTTTCGTGTCAGGGATTTTCTTCTAATGAAATCCTATCCTGCTGACGTTGGATTGCGCAAAATTCCCGAAACGTGTATCCCCCCCACTTGATGAGCAAGATCAGCTTCGCTCCGATTGAAACTCTCTCTCTCTCTCTCTCTCTCTCTCTCTCTCTCTCTCTCTCTTCGTGTTTTCTGCTGCTCTTGCGGTCTGGTGAGATGATCATCCGAATAAGCTGCAGCTTTTAAGGGATATTTGCGAGCAGCGGCTGTGTGTGACCCGATCAGAGGGGTGTAGTGTGGAAGTCATTTGCCATCTTATCCGACTAAGGCCGCTTCTACGTCATTTCTGGAGTGGGGTTTTTGTGTGTGTTAAAGTTGCTGGGTTTTTTTTTTTCAGTATTTGTGGCTGATATTTTTGTGATTATATTCTGTGACTATACGGGGAGCCGGGACAGCCAGATGGTACAGCGTTGAACTCCCAATGCTCGGTTCATGAGTTCGAATCCCGGCTGGGGCCACATATTTGTGCTGGCCTTTTTCTCGTTACCCCGTCTTTGATACCGCCCATACGTGGTGGAAAAGGGCGTAAAACTCCCAAACACCCCCACCCCCTCTGTGACCGTATGCCCCTAGACTGTGTCTCGATTTCCCCAGTCAGAGGAACGACGGACCCAGCATAATTCTTTCCCGCAGACGATCAAACCATTTCATTGATGCTCCGTTATTTGTAAATTCTGTGTCTTTGATCGATATCCCTAGATTCTTTCAAGTCGGTGCCTTTCGCCAAATAACGGAGGGGTTTTAAAAACCTGCCTACAGATGTATACATAGCATAGCTTCAGATCCGGCTTTCGCGCTAAACAATAACGATGCCTCACAACAGAGGCATCGCCGCGCCCCCTCGCTCCACACACACCAGCGCAACCGTTTCAGATTCCTTGATTCCCTTTGCTATCACAGATTCCCTCCTCAGGGGGGAGGGAGTTTCTCTCGCACAATCTTCAGACAGGCATCTGGCAAGGTGGTGCAGAGTGCCTTAGGCTTTTGAAGTCTTGCGGAATAAACACACACCGGTAGGTTATTTCCTTGTGTGCCGGCCATCCCCCGTCACATGCTGAGCATGACTTCCCTCCTGGTAGGGCGGATGCTGATGCACAAAGTTCCTGGGGAGTTTCTCTCCACGGTCGTCGAGCGATTCAAAGCGTCTTCGCTGACGTGGCTTGGGGACCTTTGTACGGGCAGCTGGTGGCGTGAAATGCACGTTCACACGGTGGATACAATGCTAGAGCCATCCTGGGCCCTGCAGTCACTGTGTACCGGCCGTGGGTAATTTTGTTTGTTTTCAATTTTCTCTCGGTTACCGCGAGGGTGGGTGGCTCCTGTGCTTGTTTTCATGCTTGTGCGCTCTCTCTCTCTCTCTCTCTCTCTCTCTCTCTCTTACTTGCCGCTTTCGATACAAGTTTTATGATTGGATGGGAGTGATGTGGTAAAGTGAGGTGTGGTGTATTGGGAACGTCACTTCAGTCTTGTCGGGCTGGGGGAAAGGGGGGGGGGGAGTTACGTTTCACAGCAGGTTGGGGAAACACTTTGATGGGGTCCGGTGCATCTGTTGTTACAGATCCGAACATCTCTCTCTCTCTCTCTCTCCTCTCTCTCCTCTCTCTCTCTCTCTCTCCTCTCTCTCTCCTCTCCCTCTCTCTCTCTCTCTCTCCCTCTCTCTCTCTCTCTCTCTCTCTCTCTCTCTCTGAGCATGAATATCCGTGCTTGTAAAGCGTCGGACTTTCAATGCTCGGATCGTGAGTTCGAGTCCCGGCTTAGAGCCAAATCAGTATTTGTGCTGGCTCTTTCCTTGTTGTCCCGTGTTTGATGTCACCAGTCACGGTATATGGTGGAAAAGGACGTTAAATCCTCAAACACCCCCCCACCTCTCTCTCTCTCTCTCTCTCTCTCTCTCTCTCTCTCTCTCTCTCTCTCTCTCTCTCTGTGGGGCCGGGATGGGGATGTGGGAGGTCTTCAGTTACAGTTTCATGACTGCTGACTGCTGACAATGCTACGAAACACATGCTGATTTAAAGATGATTTTATTTCGCTGTTCAGTTTGCACAAACAAGTTTTCAGGCGGTGGCAAGAGGCCAGAAGCCTATATATAGCCTCCGCCTGTGAACATCCACAACGTAAGACGGCGAATACTGTCACAGCATACCGGCAGCATAATAATAACAATGACAATGAAAAGACGGCAGAGGGAGAGTAAGAAATACATGCTCTCGCTAGTCGCTAAGGAACGTTCGCTGCTGGAATCGTTTTTTGTCCATCGTCGTTTATGCTCAGTTTACGCTTGCACCATTCCGGTTCCCGCTGGCACACGCTAAATGACTTAGTCATTCAAGTCTTTGTGCTTTCGAACTAAACGAGTTACGACCCTTCGGTGGCTGAACGGTACCGTTGAGCTAGTGTGGACCCAGAATAGTCGTCGTTTCCCTTCCGCAGTTCCTGACTTTGTCGCGACATTGGTCGTGCTGACGGCATTTGTGTCGTGCGAACCACCAATTTGCTGTCCCATTACGTGACTCGAGACACCCCCCCCCCCCCCCTTTTTTTTTTTTTTTTTTCCTTCCCTGTTACTTGGTCGTTGACTTGTAATTTGGCGACGAAAGTGGCTTGAAGTGATTGGTTAGACTTTTGGCGACTGTATCTTAGTCTTGCTTGGAGAGCGTTGGGGTCGTGGGGTGGGTAGGTGGGTGGGTGTTGGGGAGTTTAACGTCCGTCTCCACCACGTGAGGGTGATATCAAAGACGGGGCAACGAGAAAAAGGCCAGCACAAATATTATTTGGCCCCAGTCAGGATTGGAACTCACGAGCCGAGCATTGAAAGTCGAACGCTCTACCATTCGGCTATCCCGGCTCCCCGCGTTCCGAAGGGGCGTGAGTTCGAGAACCGGATGGTGGTTGAAGGGACTAATGTTACATGTACCATTTTTACATTTTTATGCTCACGGCATCATACTCACACATTATGTGATAGGGAAGGCCCGAGCTGGCTAAGAACCGCTACGAACCAACAACCCAACAATCGACTCTTTGATCAACGTCCACCGACAGCCTTTGTGACGCTGAGTGGGTGTTAAACCAACAAACAAATAAAGCATCTTTGTCTTACACTGAAACAGCGTGCAAAAGTGCTTTGCATCCGTAACTGCACGTAGGCGTTCGCTTTGTAGTCGCCCGTGTCTCTGGTCTCCGGTTTTCCCGTTTACGTGAAAGGTCTGTTAACCGCTTCTCAGTTTTCAAACGATGGAGTGTCCGCTCTTTTTCACTGGTTCAAATTGTTGCTGATCCACTTTCAATCAGCAGGCGTGCGTTTGTGAGGCTACGCAGCACAGATACCGATTTCAAAGAGAACGCTATATATTCCTTTTAAACATGACGCTGCGTATGTCACCCTAGAAATGCTTTAACCCCCCCCCCCCCCCCAAAAAAAAAAGAACATCCAGCAGCCAGAGACTCATGTGTAAAGTAAATTTCAACAAATTTCAATTTTCTGGGGTTTTTTCTTCTTCTTCTTGTGTGTGTGTGTGTGTGTGTGTGTGTGTGTGTGTGTGTGTGTGTGTGTGTGTGTGTGTGTGTGAGTGTGTGTGTGGTTTTTTTGGGTTTGTTTTTTAGTTTTGTTTTGGGGGTTTTTTGTTGTTGTTTTTTTTGCAATGCTAGCAGCGACCACAGACCCCCCTCATTCCTCTGTCGTCTGCTAGCTCTTGTGCCAACCGCGCATGAATTCAAATAGTCCATCATTATGCCGGACTCATTTTTACCTGTTTTTACTATTACCTGGCATGAAACTTATTTACAAAGCCAAACAAATGAAAAAAATAGCCCCAGATTGCCATTTTTATTCTGCTCACAAATTGAAAAGGGCAAAAATTTATGTACTGTATTTAGTGTAATTGTCACTACATGCCCCGGAAGCTATCAGTGGTCTGTACCCTTACGCGATAGATCTATATAACGCAACCCGGCGCCAACCCCCTTTTTGTACGGTACACCAGCTTGGTCAAAACTCCTGCTTCAGTTTCAGTGACAGTCAGTACTCTAGCTGGTACAATAAAGGCGATTCCCCAAAAGAGGTGTTCTTTCTCTCAGTTCCGGAACCGCCCCCATCGCCATTATTTACCTAGGCGGGGCTCGGCGGATGGAAGGCATCGGTTTCCACCTTGTCCGTCCCCAAATCACTTCCCCTCGCGCGCTCCAGTGACCAGGGGAGGTAATCGATCATGACTTCCGTGATTTCCGATCGCCCTGTAATTTACCCGCCTTGGTTTACTTGTATGGGGAGTTGTCGCCCCTGTAGTTTGCGGGCCGTAGACCGGCGCCGATTCGATGAAAGTGTCAAGGATGTGTTTAAATCACTTGACGTTCTCACCGGGCACATAGTTCTGTCAGTGTTTTTTGTTTGTTTGTTGTTTTTTTTTGTTGCCTTGTTTTATTTTTCCTTTGTTTGTTGTTGTTTTTTGTTTGTTTCTTTCCTTCTTTCTTTTTCCTTGTGTTGTTGTTGTTTTGTTTGGGGTTTTTTGTTTTGTTTTGTTTTTTTGTAAAGGGGAGGGGGGGGGAGGATGGTGCTGGTGATTATTTTTGTTTGTTTTGGTGTTTTTCGCGCTTTTTTGTTTTTTTTTGGGGGGGTGTCAGGGGAATAGACTGATTTGTCCGTGTTTGTTGTTGTAATCGTTTGAGGGAAGGTGTATTTTGCTGGTTTTTGTGTAGTTTTTCCTCCACTGAAATTCAATACAAAAGGAGTGGGTTGAGGGAGCGAACATGTCCATTAGAAGGACGGGGTTAACGTACGATTATGATTTAGAATACCCCTTAATGTGTCGCTTTATATTCCAAAGAGCATCCCATCGGATTGAAGTCGATTTAATGCGATACGCGCCCGCGTCCTTAATGTGCGTGGCCTTTCACAGCGCGTTCGAAGAGTAGTAATTAAGGAGCAGCTTTCTTGGATTAGTCTCTCTCTCTCTCTCTCTCTCTCCCCCCCCCCCCCACCACCCACCTACCCCCCCCCCCTCGCGCGCGCGCGCTCACACACGCACGCACGCACACACGCACACGCACACACACACACACACACACACACACACACACACACACACACACACACACACACACACTGAGCTCTACTACAACTTTGTCCTTCCAGACACAGGCAAATCACAAAATAGGGCCTTTATTTTGAAGTTTGGCAAAACAGCTGTAAGAAATCATTGACGTAACAGCCATTATACCTTTCGTTATCTAAATAAGCTCTGGATCCCGGAAAAACGACCGAAGCGCCATGGGTTTGATCGGCGCATAAGCCGTCTCTCTGGATAATGGTTTGGTGACGTTTCTCTATGTTCGTAATGAGTTTTGGGGAGCCCGGGTGGCCGAATGGTAGAGCTTTGGACTCTCAGTGCTCGGGTCGCGAGTTCAAATCCCGGCTGGGGCCACATATTTGTGCTGGCCTTTTTCTCGTTGCCCCGTCTGTGATATCACCCTTACTTGGCGGAAAAGGACGTTAAACTCCTAAAACACCCAAACACCCACCCATCCACTCGTAATTTGTTTCGAGAGGAAAAAACTACCCTTTACAAATCTCTACGGCTGTTTGCCATACTGATGAATAGATGCTCTTTCTGGTCATTGCGACTTTTCTTTTTTTTTGACTTTGCAGCTTTCAATAGTAGAGAAATATGACTTTCTCTGGCCTCACGTTTCCATACATGTACTATACGTCGTGTTCTCAAAGTTCAAAACAAGTTCAATCCTGAAGGCTACCACCAATACCTACCACCAGCAGTGACTGAACTGATATTACCTTGATAGCTGACTGATCGGCCGGGGCAACCGTCAAATGGATAGCCTGTGTTAATTACATGTAATAATAATAATAATAAATTACACTTGTAGAGCGCGGAGTTCTGCTTAGGAAAGCTCTCAATGTGCTTTTTGCTCACGCATACACACAACATTCACATGTACACATTCATACACATCAATACAGGCGGTGGAGTTTAAAGATTAAAAGCTAGTTTGAAAAGATGTGTTTTGAGTTGTGCTTTAAACTGTAGGAGGGAAGGGATGTTTCTCAGAGAAGATGGCAAGGAGTTCCAAACGCGGGGGGCACTATAACTGAAAGAACGATGGCCAAATGTTACCCGTTTGTTCGCTGACACCGGAAAATCATCTGTACATCCATGCAAGCCATGGGAAAATTGAGCCCAAATTTATGTCGTGAGCGGGACTGCGCAAGGGAAGAGGCTGCTTTGTCTTTCCTGTCTGTACTCCTCGAATTAGTCTTTGTGGCTAGCGCGGCTTTAAGCCCTAAAACTCGCTCACTCACTCCTGTCTGTACTTTCCCTACAAGCAGACACCGCTGTTTTCGGTCAGCATAAACGGCTTCAAAAGGCATGCCCGCCCATCAAACCCGGCGCGGCCTATGATCATGGTTCCTCACGCTCGGCTCGTCATAATATCGCGTTCCAAGGGCCAGGTATCGCTGTCACAAAGCGTTAATTAGATGAGTAACTGGACGCGAGGCCTATCTGGCCATTATCCAACCCCGCTAATGCGCGTGCTGATTGCGCATGCACAGGCCGGCGTGTGCAGGCAATCCTTTGTGCACGTCCGCCTACAAAAGTAGTGCTGGACTAGGCTGTACTCGTAGACGTTGTTGCTTATGGCGTCCCCGCTACAGGAGTGACTGGAGAAGTAAGCGTGGACCTTACTTTTAGCCGCGTGAGAAAGGCGTTCCGAAGTTCTGTCATTAGCTGTGTGTCTTATGTGAAGGTGGCTTGGCTGTCAGTCCTCTCCGCTGTGTGTAGATCTTCTTTTCTTCTTCCCTAGAGAGCATTACGAAGGGGGGATTATTTTTCCCTCGTTCCTCTGGATTTCCTACCCTGGGAGTGTTCGATCAGGAAGTTGTTCTGAGGACGAAGACTGAGAAGGAAAGAATCCAAGTATCGACCGTTCATAATCACTGTTCCTTCGGATTTTCTTTGACAGGTCTGTTTTATATGCGCTATTTTTGAATAAGAAGGTATTGCTGTACTATAGAGTAGCAGCTCAACGGAATTACGGGTTTAACGTCAAGAGTTTTCTCTCTTTTTTATTCTTTGAACTCTCTTATTTTCCGCGGGATGCTGTGTGGATGTGCGAGGGTGGGGATGGGGCAGGCGGGCTTTTTTTTTTTTTTTAATAGTGTTGCCAAATTTGTTTTGTGTTTGAGTGATCTCTCTCTCTCTCTCTCTCTCTCTCTCTCTCTCTCTCTCTCTCTCTCTCTCTCTCGAGTCTTCCGTTTGCATCAGCTGTCCAACGTTACCTTTTTTCACGCAGTGCAAGCACACTTAGCCGAGAATTAGCCTTTGTGGCTTACTCATTCACTCGCTCGCTCGCCGCTCACTCACTTACTCACTCACTCGTCTTCCGCCCACGCATATTGTTGTCTGACTACAGTCAGCATTAATCAGAATGATTCTTCCAGTTCCCTGTCTCAGCACAGCACAGCAAACAGGCTTGACCAACTTTGGGGCCTATAAGAAATACATCATGTGTAAGGCAAAAGAGTCTTTATCCCCGCGGCCGACAGATGACGGGCCTGTGGGGTCACCAAGTGAGTTGACCTTCGCTCTCGGCGGAGCATGGGCAATTAACTCAGGCTTGACCACTCTCATTGTCGCCCCTCAGCTGGGAAGCGCGGTGAAAGAGAACCTGTCCAATCGGCGATCAGCATAATCATAGGGTGGAAAATGGCGATGGCTGCGCTATGGCCGGCCTTTGACACTGGTTGGCTCCCCCTTCGGAAAACCCCTGTCAGTGACCACGGGGTGTTAGTCAAACTGGACGCATGTGTTTCCGGTGCTACTCTGCTTCAGTAGTAGCTCAGGACATAGTGTCTTCAAGCGGTAGCGCCGACCTGTTTTTCATTTTGAAACTGATTTGAGTAGCACCGAATGTTTCAAACGGACTTCAGTTTGTAACTGGGAAAAGTGTCTCTGAGCAAACTTTCCAGAAATCCTAAGCGGACCCCTTTTTTGCGAGTTTTTTTTTTTTTTTTTTTTAACAGCAAAATTTCTTAAGAGAGTGATGTAGTTACAGCCTTTAATTTTTGTCTTAAAAAAAATGATCTAAAATCTGAAAATGGCAGTTGACGTCCTCACTGTGCTGCGAACAGCTTAAACCAGTTTCTGACACACGCAGCTCAGTTTAGCAGCAATGAAGCAATAAACGATGTGTTAGACTACATACATGTACGTGTTTTTCTGGTCAGCTCCCTGTCGAGTCAAGCCCACATAGACGTGAATATAAAAGAGACCTTTCTCTTTTTCTTTTTTTTTAAACGAATTTCCTGATGCAGAAAAAGAAAATCACTCTCGAAACGATTTCCTTCAAGTGCAGCTTGCGAAAACCAGCAAATGAAAAACTGTACGCTAGAATTAGGTGGGAATGGCCGCACGCCGCGCTTTTCCTTGGAAATTACTCAGCTGCGGATTTGCCCTTCTAAATGTCAGGTAGGGTTGAGACCGACGTAGGTTTTCAGTTGTAGAACTGGTTTACGGTTGCAGTTCGCTGGGTTTTTTTGTTTTGTCTTGTTTGTGTGTTTTTTTTTTGTTTTTTGTTGTTGTTGTTGTTGTTGTTTTGGTTTTTTGGTCACAGTGTTTCGTTTCCATCCCATTCAGATCGTCTTGCTGTAAGTTGTGTAGTGTCGATGGCATGGGGTTTTAATAAAGTTAATGGTGAGAGCGAAAGGTTACTGGATTGCAGGGCGGCATTGGATTGCAGGGCGGCATTCGAAGAGCTCTCTCTCTCTCTCTCTCTCTCTCTCTCTCTCTCTCTCTCTCTCTCTCTCTGTGCGTATGAGGTGCAGCGTCTCCTGCATGTCCTAGGTTTATACTGCCCCGTAGACCAGTTTGAATCGCCTGTCCAACGTTACATTTTTGCTTTTTCAAGTAGTGCAGGCACACTTAGCCGCAAATTAGTCCTTGTGGCCCTAAACACTCACTTACTCTTCTGTGCGTGCGTGCGTGCGTGCGTGCGTGCGTGCGTGTGTGTGTGTGTGTGTGTGTGTGTGTGTGAATGTTATCATCTGGAAAATTATTCCTTAGTGAACAGATAGATACTGTCAAGGGGAAGCCTGGGACGGCGACAGTGCTAGCTTGTTCAGCACCGGAAACATTAGCAGGATTTGTGTCCTGCCAGTCGGCTAAAATGATTGTACGTGCGTCTCCCGATGAATCTCAGTGCTAGAATCCCCTATCATAACGCAGGTCATTCCTTTGCGACTGACACCAACAGGCACAAAAAAGAAGAAAAAATACACAAACTAATGCATGCATGTGCCGATCTCAAAGTTTGTGGACGAGCCTCTCCAGAGAGTTTTATGGTCTCCAGACTTTTGCCGTAATATGCGCTCACACGGTTCTCCGACCTTCCCGTAATCCCACAGACGTATAGATCTAGACGCACCGCCGCACGCTGCCACCGCTGCTTGCGAGTGTCGCTACGCGGCGGCCATCTTGCTGATACCAGAACTCAGAGGCTCTGAGTATAGGACGCCTCGTTCGAAATACAAAGTTCTTTAGAATGACGTCATCAGAAATGTGACGTAAGATAAAGCGGACCAATGCTATGCGCGCTATGTAAACAGCTCTGGCCAATGCTATGCGCGCTATGTAAACAGCTGGCACTTCCAGGTACTAGCAACATGGAGCGCGGCGGCGTCACTTTTCCGGCACCGCGGTGCGTCTATCTCTATACGTCTGTGCGTAATCCCCAAGCGTTCGCGCACACGTATTCAAATTTCCTCGATCAGATTTTTGTGATGGCCGGGTTTCGATTCCCCAGCGCGTGGTCGGAGTAACAAGCGCGTGTCTAAGCTGCCCGTGTTATGGCGAGCGAGGGAATAAGTGTCGACTTACAGCCAGTGGAGCAACAAGTCGATGATGATTTGATTCTGTCAATTCTCGCCCTGTCCCGGGCTCAGCCTTCGCGACGTCCAACGTCTTGAATATTCATGAGCAGTAACCGCCATGATGGCATCGATAAATCGACCGTCAATGGGAAAGAGAGCGGGATCGTTTTACACCCGTATATTTTGTCCCACCGGTAGCTTGACCTTGCTTCTATTCACATTCTCCCCGGCTAATATGCAAGCCGTCTGGGTGTAAATCTAGCGGGAATGCGCATGCTCGGAACCGATATCATGACAGCGCCACCTACTTAGCGACGCGATTGCCGCTCCTGACGCTCGACGCCACCCCGTATCCGTTACGCAATTTCCCCTAAAAAGAATAAAAAAGTAAGTTATAGGGCGTTTCTTTGACGTAGAGCCCGTAGGCCGGTTGTGTCTCAAAGTAAATATTGATGTTGGCTGTCTAGGGCTGTTGAGGTTTTGTTAGAAAGCCCGCTTGAAAGGCTAGAAGTTCGCGGGGCTGACTAATTAACGCTTCAGCGTGTGAACATCCGAAGCATCGTGTAGAACTACAGAACTCGGAACTTTCTTTGCATCAGTATGTCAGATTACAGATTGGCTTAGTTAATTGAAGCTCTCAGTTTGTGAAACTTTCAGTTTTGTGTCTGGCAGTGGCATTTCTGCAAGTCGGCCTGTCTCGTGTTTGTATGCCTACTTACAAGTTGAAGATCAGGGCCCGTATGTGAAAGTGGAGGTTAATTTCACCCACGGCTACGGGCCTAACCCAGACTAGGACAACAGAAACCCAACAGCAAAATTAAATAAAACAAGGAAGCGAAGAAAAAAAGAAAAATTCCTTCTATAACAGCTTAGTCACCTTGCTGAAATGGGCCCACTTCTTGATTAAAAACAAACAAACAGAAAATTTAACCCTAGAGCTAGTTTAGTTCGAGGTTAGACCCTAACCCAGGGCTAAAAACCTTAACCTCGACTGTTACATACGGGTCCAGGTAGGTAGGTGACCAGCTTGATCTTCAGCAGGTGCTCGTTTCGACTGTGACGTCACCACCATCTACTCACAGCCACAGCTTGAAAAATTGACGGAAAGCGTCATTTGTCTCCCGGTCTCCTGTTCCATGTCGCTGGCAATACAGATGTCTAAGCTGCTGTGAAATCTGTTAACACGCTAAAGATGTGCAACTAAACCGACGGTATCAAACTAGGTTCACGTTTCCCGGGAACTACTTTGCGGATGTGATCAATTATTGTTGGCATAGCGCTTCGGTTCCATTTGGGTTGCTTCGCGTATTTCGCGAGAGGTTTTTGCTGCTTACGAGTTCTGCTCGCAGTGCCCTGATGGGAGATGGATCGATCGACTTGCCCGGGTCCTCTGGGTTTCTCTCCGCGAACAAACTTCGAAACTACGTAGGTGGGTGCCGCTGCACCTTTGCGACGCGCTTCCTCTCAGCGAAGCGACCCGAATTTCTGGAGAGGGATATAATAATTGTAGCGTAGGGGGACACCTGTACGTCCTCGATCTGTCTCGTAGAGCTATCTCCTGTGTTCCCCTTCTTGAATATCTTCGTTCGTGGAGTGGAGAAAGCATCAAGAACAACCAGCCTGAACAGCATGAAGTAAAGTTAAACCCTCTCATTTTCTCACAAGAGTTCACGGTCTTCAAAGAGCAGTGCCAAAAGTCAACGGCCCGAAACTACAGTAGCCATGGCAGCCGAGTGAGAAGACTTCACCAGTCGCCTGCCAAAATCATGGCGAAGGACAGAGAATTAATTTTTTCTCTGCGTCCTAAAACGTCCCATCCTTTGGCAAAGGTTCCGAGTTTGGACGAGTTTACTAAAGCCCCTTTTCCATGACCGACGTACGTTGACAGACATTGGCCGATTGTCGGGCAACTAAAATCTGCCATGGAAACGCGCGCTCGCCGACTCGCAGGCTCCCATAAGTATGGCCGGTCGTGAATCAAATCGATTATTTCGGTGACTTTAGCGGCCGAAAGTTGAGGCTGAACACTGCTAGCTGCAATCTTCAAAGTTTCCGGTTTCCGGATCAAGATCGCATTCCGCTAGCGGCCAATCAGATCGCTTGGATTTCCGCCGACAAGGTCACCGACTCGCCCAGAGTAGAGCGCCGCTCTACTCTCACCGACGCATCGGCCGATGTCTGCCAACTCCTTTTCCATGGACGATTTTCAGCTGGGACGCGAAGTTGGCCGAGGTCTGTCAACGTACGTCGGTCATGGAAAAGGGCCTTTAATTAGGATGCCGTCTGAACAGCTCAAAAAAGAGAGCGTGCGCGTTTCCGATCCGTGCGTGTTGCCACTTGGGAAGGAAGACCCAAGATCGCAGTAGCTAAATAAAATAAAAACGTCAGTTAATGTCTAGACGAAACTGAAATGGCGTCGCAGTACTCGCCACTCAACTCCAAGGTAGCCTGTCTACAGAGTGGCTTTTGTCTTCAGAATTGTGGGTCTTCACATCAGTCGAAACCGGTGCTTACACCTACTCAGTTCCGGTATAATTAGAAAGCTCAAGATAGCGATGACAGCCAAAGCAATTTGTGTCATGGTCTGCAACTTGTCTCTGTCTCTCTCTCTCTCTCTCTCTCTCTCTCTCACACACACACACACACACACACACACACACACACACACACACACACACACACACACACACACGAGGAAAATTGAACGGCCAAAAAATAATAGCCTATATCTGCATGGATTTGAAGTTGGCTTAGTGGGAGTGTTCGACTGTGATTATTCTCGTGTTTACTGTTGTAAGAGCCGTCAAGGAACCGTTAATCTTGTCTCATTTTCGCATACAAAACAGAAAAGGAGTTTAAAAAAAAAAAAAAAAAAGAAGTGGGATACTCGTGTGCGGTACGAAATGTGTTAAAGGCCGGCACGTGCGAAGCGTGTGTATATATATCCGTCCGCAGGATTAACGGCTGCAGGTGTTCTGGCAATGAAGTTATTGGAGTAGCGTTGTGCCGTTTGATGCCACGCTAGCTCTGTGGGGAGGAACTTGGTCAGGTGGATAACGAGGCGTCTCAGTCTGACATTCATGAGGTCTTTTTTTTTTTTTTTTTTTTTTTTGGGGGGGGGGGGGGGGGATTGGGAAGGAGAACGAGAAGGTATTCCTTACCTTGCCATCCTCCATTCGCTGCAAAACGGATTTCGGTTAATAGTCTAATAGGAACGTTATTGGCCGGGCAATTCCAAAAAAGCTGCGTGGTGCCAGGTACGCAATTTCTGCTTTATGTGTTGAAACACTACACGGAAAATGTGTACAGGGAAAGGCACACATTGTGTAAACAGCATTGTTTGGGTAAGAGCAAATCTGCCTACTGAGAAAAATGGGCGTGGAATAGCCGAATGGTAGAGCGTTGTACTCTCAGACTCTCTGCTCGGGGTCGTGAGTTCGAGTCCCGGCTGGGGTCAAATATGGCCTTTTTCTCGTTGCCCCGTCTTTGGTGTCACCCTAACGTGGTAGAAAAGGACGTTAAACTCCGAAACACCCACCCACCCTACTGAGAAAAGTGCGCAGCTGACGACATTTTTGCGGGGAACTGGGAATGGTAGAGTGTTGGACTTGTGGTGCTCGGGTCGTGAGTTCGAATCCCGGCTGGGACCAAATACTTGTGCTGGCCTTGTTGTCGTTGTCCCGTCTTTGATATCATCCGTACGTGATGGGGAAATGACGTTAAATTCCCAAACACCCACCCACGCACTTGACATTTCGAGCAGATCATATTTTGGAATTGCCTTGTGTAATAAATTTTATGGGAGGACAGTGACGGAACGTCGTCAGCATCGACAAAGTCCTACGCGTGGTGTGGAGAGAATTAAAGGTCTGAAATCTGAACAAAATACCACAAACAGTGCGTGTTAAAAAAAAAAAAACTACCCCGTACCCGATTGTGCAAAATGCTCAGTCAACTCTGTCACAGTTACAGAGTTTTCAGCGTCCCTGAAGCCCGTATAAAAGCCATGGGGAGCCTGATTTCACAGTTCAGTTTGCGTTTTGACATTGAGCGAGAAAGATCGCAATGGGTAGTCTTCCCGTGCAGCGCGCAAAACCCGCTAGACACCGGAGCGATGTGTCTCGCTCACTGACCAAAAGCACGGTAAAGTCACCGCAAACTCACGCTGTTGGTTTTATTATTGGTCTCCGACATGCTGAAAACTCTGCAAATGTGACAGAGCTGCTTGCGTTGTGCTTACTCGCAGGAGTCGCTGTTTTATAAAGCACACTGTTTGCGGCTTTTTGTTGAGATTTGCAGACCTTTAAGGAGTAGTGATGATAATGGGTTGGACGCGCAGGTGTGTGTTGAGAGCTTCGTCGCGATAAAGCAGGTGCGTGGCCACGTTTTCGCCTGATTCCGCGTCCAGGTTCGCCAGAGATGGAGATAAACTTCTTAGCCTCATCTTTTCTCGTCCCTCAGGATTCATGCGGAACTTGGTGAAAGCTCATGTTTCGCGTCTGGCTGTCGGATAAAGTTGGTAATTTCATCAATGCTGCTCCGTTGTGAAGAATCCGCTGAAAACTTTCCCCGTAGTTTTGGTTTACGAGTACGCGACGGGAAACTTTCTGACTGCCTGAACCTGCCTTGGGTGGCTGAAAAGTCAGCACTGAGTGACAGCAAAAGACATGACATGACAGAATTGTGTATCTACCGTCATTTAGTAAAACTGCCAACATGCCATGGATTTCAAAAGCACTTACGCCTTTCCACATTTGACGTCGAAAAATCGTTCGTCCCAATGACTCGCCAGCAGGTGATCATTAGCATGATGTCACATTGAATGGGTTGTATTGGTGTTCATTCCGCGGCTTCTTCAGTCGTAGACAGTGCCATAAGTTTGTGAGTTGTCAGTGTCGTTGTGACCGTCTTTGCCTCTGCCGTGCAGGTACATAAGTACTGAGTTCCAGGGGCCGCACGATCGTGAGAAGCAAACGCTAATTACTTGGTTGTTAGTGTAATTACCGGCACTTACGCAGGGTCACGAGTGACGAGGTGCCAAATATTGCAAACGTGATGACGGTAATCACGCTTTAGCTGTCCCATGCACGGCCTGGTAACAACCACACACACACACACACACACACACACACACACACACACACACACACACACACACACACACACACACGGGCAAAGGGCGGACTGTCTTTACTGGAAGGGGGGATGTAGAGGGCGGGATTGGTGCTTGCTTTCCTTTTATTTTCCATTTTCCTCTCTCTCTCTCTCTCTCTCTCTCTCTCTCTCTCTCTCTCTCTCTCTCTCTCTCTCTCTCTCTCTCTTATACTTCTGGTACTTTGAACTGTAGAATGTAAACGACGTGAGACAATGGCTGGCAAAATCAGGCATCCTCCAGTGTTGGTAAATAAAGTATCATTCTCTCTCTCTCTCTCTCTCTCTCTCTCTCTCTCTCTCTCTCTCTCTCTCTCTCCCACCCCCCCCCCCCCCCCCCCACCCCCCCCCCCCTCTTCTCTACACCAGTCTCCAGTCTCTGTGAGATATGGACTGGTCACACAAGTCGTCCCATCCTGGATGCGGCCGCGAAAACCAAGTTACCAGTGACAGCATTTTGAAGACAGGGAAGGAGTTATTGTGGGAGATTTTCACTTTCCCCGGGGGCTCGTTGCTTCTATCGATTACACGCCAGCCCCTTTAATGCAGTTTCAGGCACTGGGGGGAGAGAGAAGATTGTAAAAACGCCGCGCGGATGCGGCCGGTTTGGACAACCCAAACAGCAGTAACAGTTTGAGCGCTTGGAAGAAGGCCCCAGACTCAGAAATTCTCATAATTATGCTTGTTTTACACTGTTGTATACTTGAACACGGACTTGGAAAACATGATGAATATTCCATTGAAAACTTTAATCGGTGAAACGCTAAACCTGAACCTTATCAGACAAGTTCGAATGATGTGGCTCTGTACATGACTGAACAATGAACTCAGTGACCAAGAAGACTTAAATGAATGGAAGAAATCAAAACGCTCCTTTGTTGATATATCAAAATGCCAGTTCATAATCTGCGTTACGCTGATGCTGAACCCCTGAGTAAAATATGTCCACTGTGTCAGCTTGATATTGAAGACGAGTTACATTTTCTTTTATACTGTCCTATTCTTTCAGATATCCGTACCCGGTTTATTCCTAGAAAATTTTGGAACCATCCATGCAGCTTTCGACTTACTTTGTTAATGGCCTCAAGCAACTATTATACAGTTAAGAACCTGGCATTATATATTTTTCTAGCGTTAAGAAAAAGACAACAGTTGCTCAGCTGAGTGATATATTTTATTGTGCAATTTGGTTATTCCTGTACAAGTATTGTTGTGAATGAGAACGTCTGGTTGTCACTCTCAAGTTTGTATGGGCCTAAGGCCTAGTAATAAACAATTCTGATTCTGATTCTGATTCCATTGAAAACTTTCCCAATCTTTAATTGTTGCTGCGGTCAAACGATTCTTAGACGAGTACGGTCTTGTGGATGCCGCTGAGGACATCGTTAGACTACTCATGGTGATGAGAATGATATGATGCTGCTGTGGAGGTCCGTGTGATCTGGTACTGCGTGATAGGGCCGCATTCCGCGCTTCCTGTCAGTAAAATTCGCATAGGAACTATAACCCTTGCAGTGCCCTCAATGTAACTGATCATCCAGAGTATATGATTATGTTCCGTAGATCTTTGGTTTTGAAGACGGAGTGAACAATGCCGGATATTTAAAATGTGGTATTGTTCTGGCATTGTGGACGATCTCTGCCATCTCCCTCAGATCCGCATATTTGCTGTATATGCGCTTAGTATTTATCTTTGTATTACCTAGTTGTAATTGCTATTAAATTTGTTTTCTCTCCTTTTTTTTGTAATCGGGACATCGAGAAAGTAGCATGAAGGTGCAGCGTCCCCTGCATGTCCTGGGTTTACACTGCCCCAGAGACCAGCTTGCGTCGGCTGTCCAACGTTACATTTTTGTTTTGTTTTGTTTTTTTCACGTAGTGCAGACACACTTAGCCGCGAATTAGTCTTTGTGGCTTGCGCGGCGTTAGGCCTCACTCACTCACTCACTCACTCCCCCCAGGTCCACATCGTACAATTTAGTAGTTTGGGTTTCGAGAAGACGTACGAAGCATGCAGCGTCAGCGACGCCTGAACAAGTCACATTGATTGTATATTGGCAACACATGTCCTTCTCGCAAGAGGAGACGGTTGGGACTCACTTTTTCCCTTTCCTCTCTTCTTAACGTGGGTGCCAGCCGCAGGGGAAAAAAATAGGGAGCTATCGGCAGCGATTTTGATGCTTATACATCACACGGGGTCTGTGGCTAACACGGTTTGCATACGTTTCCTTGCGCGGTTATCTTTGTTTGCCAGCCCCAGCGTGTCTCCCAGAAGGGGAAGAAAACAAATCGTCCCGTGTGTGATTAGGGACCTGGTTCATGTCCTGATCAAATGACATATTGGAGGCTGCAGTTGCAATAGGGGGAGCGGTTGTGGGAGCCATTTCTCAGCAAGCCCACTGGACAGTTTTCTAGTACAGCCCGAAGTTCTCAATCATTTTTGTTTTCAGAAGTGGATTTGTTGTTGATTTGGTTGTTTTGTTTATGCTTTTTTGTTTTAGTCCGGATGTTTTTTGAAGTTTTTGTGTTCGTTTTTTTTTGGTTTTGTTTTTTTTTCAACTTGACCAGCATTCAGATTTTCTCTGTTGGGTTGGGAAAACTTTTAAAACTGTATTGGCCGCCACATGATTCGCGTATCCTTGTGAATTCTTAGAAACTACGGTCTAGAGTATTCTATCGGTCTTTCAGGCAATGTATCTGCCAGTCAATCATTGCCGGATCAATCAGTCAATCAGTAAATCTATCAGTCAATCCAGAAAGTATTCCCACAGCGAAACGGATGCCAGCGTGTTAAGAAAAGGATCAGAATGAAGTTCCTATGGTCTATTGTTCGCTAAGTGTATGTCAAACCTTTTTTAGCCGCGAAATAGTCTTTGTTGCTTCCGCGGCGATAAGCCCTAACTAACCAGCTAACTAACTAACTAACAGGGTTTTTTTTTTAAATATGGTCATTCTATGAAGGACCGTTGTACTTTACGGCATCGCTGTACGTTAATAATGATGATAATAATAATAAATTGCTTTTATATAGCGCAGTATCCCAGCAGACGCTGTCGCAGAGCGCTCTACAATTACACACACACACACACACACACACACACACACACACACACACACACACACACACACACACACACACACACACACACACACACCGTGCACACACACACACATATCACTTTCATAACATACAGCTGGGATCTCGATCTCGTTGCCTTGTCTTACGAATGAAAGGCTTTCCGTCCCAGTGTTCAATGAATCTTGTGTCAGATTTGTGTTCTGTTGACTCGGGTGGTTGCACGAACGTTATGGCTTCCAGTTGCAAAGCATCAGCTTTTGTCGCACTCGCTAACCTTGCCGCGTGGCGGAACTACTTCCACTTTGGCATTTCTCGAAACTTGAATTTACTCCGGGACGGAAACGTGTGGGTGTTAATACGGCATTCTCAATCTGATTTCGAAATGCGTTTCGTCATGCTGACAAAGTCGTGCCTATATTTACACGTAGATTCGTTCACTTGACATGTTCGCAGTCTAGTTCAATACGCCTACTTTCTGCAGTTAAAAGGCCTTTAATTTTTCGGAGAATGTCAACAGTGAACGCTGTTTATAGAGCTCTTGCACATTGCGTATCACGTGGTACACATGCTGGCCTGGGCACTAGAGATGCCGTGGGTACCTGTCACAGACGTATGGAGATAGACGCACCGCGGTGCCGGAAAAGTGACGCCGCCGCGCGCCATGTTGCTAGTACCTGGAAGTGCCAGCTGTTTACATAGCGCGCATAGCATTGGCCAGACGCTATCAGCTGTTTACATAGCTCGCATAGCATTGGTCCGCTTTATCTTACGTCACATTTCTGATGACGTCTTTCTAAACAACTTTGTATTTCGAACGAGGCGTCCTATGCACAGAGCCTCTGAGTTCTGGTATTAGTAAGACGGCCGCGATAGCGACACTCGCAAGCAGCGGTGGCAGCGTGCGGCGGTGCGTTTATCTCTTTACGTCTGTGGTACATGCAGGACAGCTGACGGACAAACAAATCGGTAGCCCTAAGAAAAGCACGAAGCTGGTACGCACGCAACTCTTTACCGAGACCGGTTTGCCTCTCTTGGCCTCTGCAATGACCCCCCAAGTCGGCTAACCGAGACTTAGTGCCCTGCCACGAAAAATGCGTGCTTATTGCGGCAAGGGAGACAACTCATGCAGGCAATAATCTCTGAAACAGGCTGAAAATGTACTGTGCTGGTGAATGCGACAGAACTCGCCGCTTCTGTGCACACTGTGAAATACCACGTTGACCACAAAGTTGTTCAGAACTGTCCGCTTTCCTTGTCACCGAGTAATTTTGTGTTTTCCCTCATAGGTAAGCTTATCACTTAGCTGGGCTCGGGTCTCGGTTAGCCGATTTTGGGTTCATTGCAGAGGCCAAGAGAAGCGCCGGTCTCGGTACAGAGTTGGTACGCACGTTTTGATGACGCAACGAGCAAGAGATCCCCGTTTTCCTACATAGCCGCTATTTCGGAATGGTGCCACCCCCACCCCACCCCCCACCCCCCACTTTTTTTTTTTTAAAGACAAACAACCCGCTATTTCAAAAAGGCTCCGGTGCCGTTGTGCCCTTTTTTCAAGGGAGCCGGAATAGTGCTGTAGTAAATTGAACTTTTAATGCTCGGCTCGTGAGTTCGAACCCCGGCTGGGGCAAAATAGTTATGCTGGGCCCGTATGTAATAGTCGAGGTTTGGGCTTTTAGCCCTGGGTTAAAGTCTAACCTCAAACTAAACTAGCTCTAGGGTCAAATTTTCTGTTGTTTTTTGTTTTAAATCAAGAAACGGGTCCATTCCAGCAAGGTGCCTAAGCCGTTACAGAAGGAATTTTTTCTTCCTTTCTTCGCTTCCTTTTTTAAATTTAATTTTGCTTTTGGGTTTCTTTTGTCCTAGTCTGGGTTAGGCCCGTAGCCGTGGGTTAAATTAATCTCGATTTTTACATACGGGCCCTGGCCTCTTTGTTGTTGCCCCGTTTTTGATAGCACCCGTGTGTTTTTAAAAGGACATGGAATGTTCAAATACACACCCACCCACCCCTTCCTTTTTTTTTTTTTTTTTTTTTTTTTCAAAATTGGCTGCAAACTTGATTTGCAGTGGCCGTAGTTCTGTGTAACCTTTTGTAACCTGTTTCAGGATGTTCGTCATCGGCATATCGTTTCCTCCGCCTCCTCCTCCGCTGAGTATTTTTATCAGTGATGCAGAAAAGCCATTGTGTGTCCATGTCCGAACATTAGCTACCAGGAGAATTCCGATACTCCAGCTCGCCCCCCCCCCCCCCCCAGTCCCCTTTCAGACCTGGCCTCACCGGTGCTGGTGTAATGCAGCAGAAACTAAGAGCAGGAGAAACGGATTTGCGATGTCCAGATACGCGGCTATTCCTGGTAATCTGGGCGCCTCTCAGCTAAAATCTGTATTGATTGCACACGAACACTAACAGTAGCGCTCGGCTGGTACAGTTCGCCCGTGAGGGGTGCAAATGTATACCAGTCAATTCCGTCGATATTTCGGCGTGGTCAAGTCGTAGAACGAAGTCAGCGGCCACGTGACTTCACCTTGCCAGACCCCGGAGTGCATGTGCACCCCCCCTCCCGCGTTGCGGGGACACAGTCGCCCTCGTTAGTGGACGACTGGGGTTTATTTGCCCCTCCTGCGCATGACTGGTATACATTTGCACCCTCTAACGGGCGAACTATGCCAGCTGAGCAACAGTAACACTCTATACTCCTGCCTGTTCCCGCTGTCGCTGCATGCTCGCTACAAGTTGTTGGCAATGTTTCGACATTGTCGTCGTTTTTGCTGGTGTAGTCGGTTGTCTCTACCGGTAGAGTGTCCGATTTGAGATCGGAAGGTCGAGGGTTCGAATGTTTCCAGTGCTTCCGTCGAGTTCAGTAAATTAGCATGAAGGTTTATATTGCCCCCGTAGACCAGTTTGCATCATTTGTTGAATGTTACAATGTAATACCTTTATCATACTTGTTAAGACGTCATAGTGTCATCATCATATCGTCGTCTCTGAACGTTGGATTTTTTTTTTTTCGTTAGTTTTGTTTCCTTAACCCTTACGGTCGGGTGACTGGGATGTCTGAGGGCCAGTGTCGAGAACTTGATGAGAAGGCTGCGGGTTGGAATTCCGAGATGGTCGCATGCACATTTTTGTGCAGACTTGTTTGCAGTAGAACCTCGTCTTTGAACTGCATTACCCTTTGTAGTGAGGAAAAGACGTTAATCCGTAGAAAACAGGAGGCCGGCACGCTCGGCCTTCACGTTTTCAATACACACACACACAAAAAAAAATAATAATAATAATATAAAAAAACAGGGTGAAAATGTCGGAGACATGTACGCTTGTCCTTCAACACGCAGAATTTAAAAAAAAAAAAAGAGGACGACAGGGCACAAACTAAGGAGAGAGGTCCATACGCGTGTTACCGTACTTTACTTAGCGTGTACCGGAGATTCCGAAGCGAACGCATGTGAGATTTTTTTTTTTCTCTCTCCCTTGCCCCTCGATCGCGAATTCTGTTTCCCCCGCGTTCTTGGCTTAGCACGCAAGGCGGTCGGTGACGAATGGCTTTGAAATGAGTAATCAAAAGCGTATTTTGCGTACTGCTAATGCCCGAGCTTTTTTATGTGCACGCGGTCTTTGATAGGATCTTGTGCTAGGGAACTAGATGGAGGGATAATCTCCGGGAAGATCCTTTCCTCGTTTTTCACGGACGACTTTCCCCTGGCCAGCAGTAGTGCTGGTATTGATGGTGAAGTTGAATGAGTCGGGGGTGGGAATAGGGGTGGTGGTTGCGGTGGTGGTAGTGTGAGGGTTGGGGATAATGATTGTGGTGAGGAAGGGGGATGGGGGGGGGGGGTAGTGTTGTGACCCCTGGAGAAAGGGAGAGAGAGTGGGTTGCAATGTGTCTCTTATCGGTCGCCAGTGAAAAAAAAAACAGAACAGATGACGCATTGCCTTTATAGAATTTGTTCGACTTCTTCTTCGGATCATTATCAGGTCAACGTACTCCGCTGGTGTGTGTGTGTGTGTGTGTGTGTGTGTGTGTGTGTGTGTGTGTGTGTGTGTGTGTGTGTGTGTGTGTGTGTGTTTATCGCTTTTTACGTATGTTCTTACGGCGCAGACAATAGAATTTCGCATTGTAATGTTATCAAAAGTAAAGTCTCATGTCGTAGGTTTATGACATGGACTGGGCTGAGCTCTGCGTGTGATTTTCAAACCGTGTTTCTTGTTCGTGTTGTGCAGGCTAAAGCATCACGGAGACTTACCGGGGACCTGTGACACAGAGTTGCCTGATACGCCCATGGTACGGACCTGCTCTTGACAACGCTGACTGACGTTTCGGGGCGACCTCTCAGCATCCTCAGAGACCTCTACTGTATCGATGTTTTTCGCTCTGCAGTGCTAGATGTTCTAGACGCTACTACAAAACGTCGCCACGTCACGAACTTCTTACAGTGTCCAGCTCGGAAGTACGTCAAGTCATCTTCATTAATGTCAGCGATTCGAGGCCTGGTGATACGGACGATATAGACGACGTTAGGCAGGACGCCCTTAACGACACTGTCCCCATCCAGTTCCGAGTGTTTTAGACAGCACAGCAAGGCGTCGCCACGTCACCAGGTTCCGTAGTGCCCACCCCGGAGGTCTTGTTAATGTTTATCACCATCTGCATAAATGTCAGCGACACAAGCCGTGTTGATGCGGATGCTATCGACGCCATAAGGCAGGACGTCCTGACCACACTGTCCCGATATAGACGCTAAGCCCCCATCGCACCATCATACATGTCTACGACGCTCAGCGTGCTGCACGTGCTGATGGCGGGGCACGGCCGTGACGTGGACCTGGCTGGCGGCCGTGACGTCATCCTGGGGGGCGGCCCGGGCGCGCTGCCGGCGCTCGACCTTGACCCTGCGCTGGCCGACTTCTGGTCCGCCTTCCCGTGCCCGCCGCCCTGGAACACGGCGCTGCTGTTTCGCGTCAACTGGACGGCGTGCGTCGGGCAGGCGGTGGGCGAGCGCCTCAAATGGTTCCTGGCTGACAGGTGCAACATCCCGCACGACGGAACGCGCCTGCTGCCCGAGGGGGACGGGGAGGGGGGCGGGCAGGAGGAGCTGGAGGCCCCCGAGGCGTGCGCGGTGCCTTGCATCATCATGATCGCCCTCGCCTGTCTCGTCTTCTCGCTCCTCGTCGCCGGCGTGGTCTTCTGCGTGTGCAGGTGAGTTTGGACGCGTGATGCCTCATATGGGTGTTTGCTTGTTTGAGTGCTTGTTAAATTTGTTCGTTAGGTTTTAGTGCAAGAACCTAGTATAGGTTCTTGTTCGGCGTTTCTTTGTTTTTTGTTTTCGGGTTTGTTGTTGTTGGTGTTGTTGTTGTTTTGTTTTTATTTCGCTGCGTTTGTTATTTTTGTGTGGCGGTTTTTGTTTTGTTTTGTCTTTCGGGCTGGTTTAGTGGTTTTAAGTAAAACGCAATTTACGCTGAGAGCAGAACGCAATTCATTATGGTGTACCCTTCTTACAAGAACAAAACGATTGCCACGGAACACTTTCGTGATGAGTGTATTAGAAAGGACGGGGGGGGGAAACCCAGACTTTTCAACGAAATGTGCCCTCTCTCTCTCTCTCTCTCTTCTCTCCTCTCTCTCTCTCTCTCTCTCCTCACACACCACACACACACATACACACACACACACACACACACACACACACACACACACACGCACACGCACACTCACTTAGTGCATATAGGTCTACGCGGTGGTCTAGCCGTCAGAAAGTCTGCCGGAATTAATCTCAGAGAAACGAACACATTTTTTTAAAGCGGCTTTTTCAAAACTACTCCCCGCTATTACCTTATCGATTTCAGCTATTTAAACGCGGTGGGGAAAAAAACCAGCAGGAAATGCTCTTTAAAACCCAAAAAAGTTTATGGATCGGGCACAAAAAACACATGACGCCGCAGAACCTAATAAAATCCTGGAGGAGCCGCGTTTAGAGACATAAATTTGTGACAGGATAACTCCGATGCCATCTTACATCACACGATCAAAGATGCAGCAAAGAGTTATTGATCTTGTATGTTCTTCGCTCCCCTATCGATAAGCGCCGTTAGAGGCGAGGGCGCCACTGAGGATGTTTGCTTTCCCCCCGGACCGCTTTAAATAAGAACTATCACAGGCGATGGGCTGCTGACGGTAGTGTATAGAAGTTTGAATTTACGGGACGGTTTGCTAATGGCCACAGAGCTGCAGGGACGCACCGAAAGTGCTCTCCGACGTAAAGAGGCGCGCATTTAGGGAAACCAGTAGTACACTCCGACCTAGGGTAGGTTTGAGTTCAAGAAAGCCATCGACCGAAAGTATTATATCAAGTTATTGAGCATCTTTAGATGCACAACTTACCAGACAGACACCATGTGGCGCGAATCTAGGGAAGTCCTACACCGAAAGAACTCTCCGACGTAAAGAGGCGCGAATCTTAGCACCGAAAGTATTCTCCAACCTACACAGGCTTGGATCTAGCGAAGCCAAGCGCTGAAAGTGTGCTACTGAAAGGTTTTTGAGTATCCTTGATAGTACGGATCCATCTTACCAGATAGACAACTTGAACGAATCTCTGAAGACCCATGTACACGTATTTGAATGATGAACATAACACATTCACATATTCAAGAATGAGGAGAGACGGAGATTGTAACTGAGCCACTTTCTTAGCCGGAAACGGATCCAGCATGGCTAGACTTTAGATTTTGTTTGTCCTTACCTGAGGGTTATCGTGATAGGGCTGCATACCCCGATAGTCTGTACTCCGTTGGACTTCGGAAAAAGAAACAAACATACATAAAACAAGCCGGATGCTGAAAAACCCTGCTTCACTTTGATAGAACACGATCTCCTGTGTAAGACGTTTGTGTACACGCTTTCGAATGCAAACTTCCGGTCGTTCTTATCTGGATGTTTTTAAAAGCTCCTCATCCTCCTTCTCCGTGCGTTGTCTTACTCAGTTTTTTTTTTCCCCCCTCCCATGCTGAAATGTGGTCTCATGAATATTTCTCAGATTTCCTCCCTAGAACGAGATGTCTGTTTACTGTACGTGACAATGGTTCCACGCTGGGACTTCTTCCCTGGTCTAGAAGGAGCTTACGCGCTGTGGCGAAGGAAAACAAGCTTGTGCAAACTTTAATTACTTTATTCTGAGAGCTTTGCGCAGATCTCGGGGAATTCGCCATCGAAAATCTCCACGTTAAATGTCCATACTTCTTATCGTGTAGCGGCTCAGTTTGAACGGCTGTTTCAGCCGAGGACATGTCCTGAGCGACCTTCGTAAATTGTATAGATGGCGCCTGGCGCTTGGCGCTGGACAGTACACAAAGCGCGATATCGCGCGGTCAGCGACGACTGGCTGGCGTGGCGAGAGAAAAAAAAAATAGGACCGTGTTCTATTTACAGGCGTTTCGACGGCGTGCCTCGGCATGCCCCTGGCGAGCGGGCGTAATTGGCTGGGAGTGTATTTTGACCGCTGGTAGGCGTGCAAAATTGTCACGTGTGACAGAGGTTTTAGTCTCTCCATGTCCTTCGTAACTGTGCTTTTGCTAAGGCTGCCGAGGCAGAAGTAACTGCGATTTCTGAAAAGAAACAGATCTTCCTGTCTCAGCCTTTTAGCAAAAGAGAGAGCATTATGTCTTTCCCTTCAACTGAGAGTGCGGGTTAACCATTAAGGCCCACTACACAGCAAGCAAGCCATGTGGCAAATCGAGAAACGGGGCGGAAGTCGTTACTCTAAAATTGCGGTTTTTCTACAATACTGGGTAATTTGTTGGGTGTGGGGAGGAAGGGGGGGGGAGAGGGGAGGGGAGGAGGTAAGAGAAAAAAACAGAAGGGGGTGGATGCAAGCTGAAATATTGCAAGAGTTTTCAAGAAGCTTGTGATGTGTGTGTAGGCTGTCACAGGGGGATAGGCAAGATGGCGTGAAGTGTGACCGGTGGTACTAAGCTCCAAACGTTAAACGACGATTGCTCCTACGTAAAGCCACTTGTCACTCAAATATGAGCATGCATACATCCCTATAGTGTTGTGGGGTACCGGGTGGTAAGTGGTTTTCTCGGTGGTACATGGTTTCAGTGCTCGGGTCTCGAGTTCGATTCCTGGCTTGGAGCCCAAACTTTGTGCTGGCGTTTTCCTCGTTGTCCCGTCTTTTGATATCACCCGTATGTGGTGGAAAAGGACAATAAACCCCTAACACCCATCCACCCTGTTCTTTCACACACACCCAACTGAAATCCAAAGGTCAGGGCCCGTATGTTTAAGTCGAGGTTAATTTAACCCACGGCTACGGGCCTAACCCAGACTAGGACAAAAGAAACCCAAAAGCAAAATTAAATTTAAAAAGGAAACGAAGAAAAGAAGGAAAAAATCCTTTTATAACGGCTTAGGCACTTTGCTGGAATGGGCCCGCTTCTCTATTTAAAACAAAACAAACAAACAAACAAAAACCAAGAGAAAATTTAACCCTAGAGCTAGTTTAGTTCGAGGTTAGACTCTAAGCCGGGGCTAAAAGCCCTAACCTCAACTTTTACATACGGGTCCAGTAGCATCAAGTATTTCCAATTTCAAATGTAAGTAATACCGGAGATTGGAGGGGGGGGGGGTAGTTTGTTAGGTATGGCTTAACGCCACGCAAGCAACAAAGACTATTCCGCTGCAAAGAGAGAGAGAGAGAGAGAGAGTCCTTCGACATCGGTTTTGATGTGGAAGAAAGGACCGTTAGCCAACCAGCAGACAAATTTCTTCTTTTTTTTTTTTTTTTTTTTTTGCTGCCCCAACTCTTTGCCAGCTTCAGTGGTGTTCCTCCCAGGTCATGGGTGGAACCCACGGAGGACTCGGAAGCTGGGACAATGTTTATTATGCATGATGATGGAGATGAGGATGATAGTAAGATGATGCTATTGCGGTCCATGTGGTTTGGGACTGCGAGACAGGGCCGCATTCCACGCTTCCTGTCATAAATATCCCGACAATTAACCAGGCCCGGGAACTACGGCACCTGCGGTGCCGGCCGTGTAATCATCCACATCATAAGACGTGTCATACTGAGGGAAGCACCCCCAAAGTCGCACCCGTGAAGTGGGTGAAACTCGGCTGTGTGGCAACAGCCTCCCCATCGGGCCCATAGCAAACCCGCTCTGGGTAGGAGCCGACCTAGGTAGGAAAAATCCCGCTTGCCTCGGCTGGGATTCGAACCCGGGTCTCCCGGTCCATGATCCGGTCCATGATGATAACCACTACACTACGGGGGCCGGTCAGAAGACAAATTTCACTTACTACACGTCACAACATGGTAAAGACATGTACGTTCTGTTCACGTATGACTCGGGGAGGGGGGATAGAGGTAGAGTGGAACTTTAAACACTTCCAGTGGTCGTGAGTTCGAATCCCGACTGGGAGCGAAATAGTTGTGCTGATTTCTCTCTCTCTCTCTCTCGCTTGTTACCCGGTCTTCGACATCAACCGTGTTTGTTGGAAAAGGAAGTTAAACCTGAAACACCCTCCCACTCCAAACTGTGGCTGTTCACATGAGAGGAATCGCTGCCAAACCTTTTTCAATCGAAGAAGCAGCAGGAAAACATGCGCCATATTGGCTACCCACCTTCGGCCGGAGGGATGATTTGAGCAGACAAGCTCGTTATCTACGGGCAGCCAGCCCGCAAGCACGCTCCAAAACAACGCCCCGTCTCAAATGGCGTGTGACAAAACACTGCACGCATGCCATACCGGAGATGAGCTACGGCGGAGAACAAGTGAAACAACGTTAGGGATTTTTGCGCTAGAAGAAAACAAAGTAAAACTCCAAATCAAACGAGGCTGTCGACATAGGATTTAGACAGAGAATTTCGCCTTTGGTGTATTAAGGTGGTTCAATTTGAGGTTTCTCGGGGAAAAATAATCGTGGTGGGGGTGGTGTTTGTTTGTTTGTTTGTTTGTTTGTTTGTTTGTTTTTACTGCCCCAACTCTTTGCCAGCTCCAGTGGTGTTCCTCCCAGGCCATGCGTGAAATCCACGGACAGCTCGAAAGCTGGGGCAATTTTTATTATGCATGATGGTGAAGATGAGGATGATGGTAAGATGATGCTATGGGGGTCCGTGTGGTTTGGGACTGCGTTAGCCAGGCCCGGGAACTAATAATCGTTTTTTAATATTTAATGTCGAATGATTAGCGCCTCTGTTAATCAGTGTTTGATGTCGTCAAATGATTTATTACTAGATTTGGATTTTCAACAACAAACAAAAAAACACGAGTTTGTCTACATTGGATTTAGGCGTAAATTGTCGCCTTTGTTACAACGGTAATAATTTCCAGATTTCTTTGACAAAAATAGTCCGTTTGTCAAATGTTTTAACTTTTGTGGTGACGGGTTTCTGACGTCAAATGACCTTTATTACTAGATTTGATATTTTCTTGTGTTTGTCAAAGTACGACGAATGTGTCTACAAAGGATTTACACATACAAAATTTAAGTAGCCTTTCATACAACGTATTCACTAGTTTTCAGATTTGTTGTACAAAAAAATCTGTACTTCAACTGATTTCACACCTCTGGTAATCAGGTTTTGATATTCTCAAATGATTTAGCACATTTATTATTAGATTTGATATTTTCTTGCGTATCTGTAAACCTTCCAAAACCGGCAGTCAAATTAATATTACACTAGAGAGCAGCCAATTTTTTAATTTTTTTTTTTTAATACACGGCGTGTGTGTCAGAAAAGAAACAAAACAAACATGGTGACCTTTGAAAATGCTGCCGACTGTCATTTTGACCGTATCGGGGTAAACGAATGACCCGAGGTGTTGCCACTGGGGGCCTTTTGGCTTGAAACGTGACCCCAAGTTGCATAGTGCAGCGCCTCAAGGGGGGACGCGCAATGCGACTGCACGTGAGCCTCGTAAATCACACAAGGCGCCCACGACTGCCGGTTTTTTTTGGGGGGGTTTTTGTGCACTAAAAATGACGAGCGGTAAAAGGTGTCCTTGCGCACCGCCCACGTGTCGCAGCCGACTTCCAGTCTGTTTTACGACCGGTTGATCTATTAGGATTTTAAATTTGCATAGAAAAAGGGTCTCTGAAAATGGATGGGTGACACGGGCTTGCTGAGCAAGTTTCACACAGAGAGAGAGAGAGGAAATGAAATGAAACGCTATCAACGGTAAAAGACTGGTCGAGCAATTCGGTGAAGTTTGAAATGAAATGAAACTTCATCTATTGAAATGAAATTTCAAATGAAATGAAACTATATTTATTGAAATGAAATGAAACGTAATTTGTCAACTGTAAAAGACATTGCATATTGGTCTAGCAGTCCAGTTTTCATTCTTATCGTTGTTAGTGCCACACACACACGCACACGCACACGCACACACACACACACACACACACATCGGCGACCTCGGTGTATAATAAGCCAGATGTACTCCCAAGCTTGTTTGACTCCCGGGGCGCCTCCAGACTCAAGCTGCATGGACCAGCGGCACTTCCAGCCGCAAGCTGCTTAAACCCGGGGCACTTCCAGCCTCAAGTTGCTTAGACGGGTTATTTCCAGCCTCAAGCTGCTCTGACCCGGGGCACTCCCAGTCAAGCTGCTTAGGCCCCGGGCACTTCACGCTGAGGAGTCCGTTTCGCGTGTTACAAGGGTTCCCCTACCTGTCCAGGTGCTGTGGGCAATGTTTAAGACCAAGCACTTAGACGGCCTGTTAGGATGGCGACTTGGCGGTCGCTTGGCTGCACACAGAGAGACGAGGACCTGATTGACTTTATTTGTAAACCCGATGATTTATCCCAGTTTTATGGATCGCGGCCGCTCCTACCACTACCGGCAACATGCTGGACATGGCATATGCCAGGCCGTGCCCTAGCCATGCACGCCATACGTTCTGCAAGTCACACACTCACACACGCAATGACTGCCGTTAGCATAGCGGTACCGAGGATTTTACGAGACAAGTCGGAGGCGGTAGGAAAGTTATTGCTGGTCTTGGAGAGCCGTGCCACCATATGGTGACTTCTCCGCCGCACCACTTCTGTGCCCTTGGCCCCCCCTGTGATTGTGACGTTTATGTCCCTTGCTGCTGTTCTGTTCTCGGTAGTTATGGTCCCTTAAAAGGCCGCGGGCGAGGTTAATATGGCGATTGGGGCCGGTGTATCAGTGGTCGGTTGGTTGTTCGGGGTTTTAAAGTCCTTTTTTTTCCCCTTCTCCCGAATCTGTGCATCAACAGCAAAACCGCACTAGGGTAGAACAATACGGGGGTGAACGGGGGGTAAACCACGTGATTTGGAAGTCTACGAGGCGGCCGGAATCTCCGAGGAGCAGGAATTGAGGGTACGTCCAAGTAGTGCGAGGCACTGTGCGCACGTCCGAGGAAATGGGAGAAAAGGCTAAAACATCTAAAATCACCGAAGTCATGCAAAAGAAAAAAATGTTTTTGGTATTGCCGGCGAGGAGGGAGGGGGTTAGGGTGGGATCTTTAGTTTTGTTTGTTTTTGTTGAGTAGCGAAAGTCGAGTTTAACACTATTGATCCGTTACGAACAGTAAAGAGTCTGCCCTCCGATACCAATCCCGAAAGGAGTGAAAACTGTTCCTCAATAGCCGCGCGCGCGCGCACACACACACACACACACACACACACACACACACACACACACACACAACTATCCAAATCACATTTTCTGTTTCATTTTTTTTCCTGGGGATTTTTGGATGATCTGGCTCTTCCTAACTTTTCCTCGCATGCCCTCCCCATTAACGCGCCTGCCTCGCACTATTTGGACGGTCCCTCAACGCCTCTGGACGTGTTCCTCGTGCTTGGCGTGGTGAGGTTACCCTTCGTGCACCGGGCCACTGCTCAAAACAAAGTATGGATGATGCCAAAGACGGGGCAACGAAGAAAAAGCCAGCACAAATTGTTGACCCAGTGTACGTGTGAACGGGCCTGGTCTCGGCAACTTGCTGTTCACATTCAAACACAGGCTGGTTTATATGTGGCGCCGCGGCGCTCACGCCGTTCGAGTGGGCAAGGAAAATGGTCGTATTTGGTAATTCTTCTTTATCCGCCCTGGACATTTCCAATCCTTGAAAAGCTTTTATGTCGTAACTGCATTGGCTTGTTAGAATAGGCGGAGTTTTTTGTGGGCTTTAAAACGAGCTGGAATTAGTTTGAGTTTCTGGCGAATTGATGCTGTTACTGCATGCAGCGCCTGACGTTAATCGTGTTATGCGCAAGGTAAGAGCCTGCGTTTAAGTTATGGCATTTGGCTGCCTGGGAGAGGGAAAAGTAACGAGATTTGTGGCAGTTAACGAGGCTTTGCGTTCGAGTTGATGGAGGCGATTTGGCATTTTTTGTCCTCATGGCTGGTTCTGGCTTTATTTTTTGTTTTCTCATATCCTCTCTCTCTCTCTCTCTCTCTCTGTGTGTAACGATTTTTTTTTTTAAATAGACGTCATCTTTTAGCATCATCTTCAGGTGTTTATCGTTGAAAAATACAGGGTCATTGTCCTAAAGTCGACCCACTGGATCACCCCTGCTTTACCTCCACCATCTGTGTGTCAAGTGAGTTGATGTTATGTATGTAATTCAATTGATTCATGTACCCCTATCGGGGTCAGGAATAAACCAACTTGACTTGAGAATGTTCACTCTCTAGAGATCCAGATCGTGATGTCAGCGCATGAAACTATTCTGCTAGCTGTACTGTACGTGGCCTCTCGCTCTTCGATCACTTATTCATGATTCCAGTCTCTAGTTCACTAGTCCACACGCCTGTTCTCCCACCCCCACCCCACCCCCATTGTCCTCTCCCGCCCCCCCCCACCCCCTCCAGTCCCCCTCCCCCTCCCCAACTCCCACCGGCGGGACTTGCATCAGGGGTTGAGAAAATCGGGTTAAAAGGTGCAGTAAAACTAGGCGCACGATATTTATATGCATGTCGGTCGCCGCATAGTGTCCTTTTTCCGAGCTGATTGTCTGAGGTTTGGGTTGCAGGCTCTGCATGTACGTCCGTAAGATTGGCGGGGTGGGGGGGGGGGGATACAGCCAGACCCAGAAAAATCGCATTGACCAGAGTAAGTGCAGTTTATGTCGTCGCTAATGTGACTGGTTTCACATCTTTACAGAAGTCATGCAAGTGTTTGCTGTTCTGGAATTGTATTTTCCATCGAAAGGAAGAACAAATGGAAGTTGATTGGAAACGTTAAACACTAGTGAAGAACAGAAAGACAAATTTTATCAAACAAAAACAGTCATTGTAGTCGTAACAGAGTGATTCGAGGTTCAGAGGCTTGACTGAAAGAGGAACGAAGAAATTTCTAAATCTGTTTCGCTTGCATGCTGAAAAACTTGTACCTACGTCCATATTCTGTTGACAATACATGTGGGATCATCTAACACGTTTTGAGCATCAGACCTTATGCCGATCGCTGTGAACTTTAATGGACTTTTAATGCTCGGGTCGTGAGTTCAATTCTCGGCTGGGGCCAAATATTTAAAGTGCTGGCCTTTTTAATCGTTGCCCCGTCTTTGGTATCACCCGTATATGGTGGAAAATGACGTTAAACCCCCAAACACCCACCCACCCTGTGAACTTTGATATATTGCTAACTCTCCTACATGCACACCCTTGGGCCGGTAGTAACACGAGATCTATCGGTGGTGCCCATGCAGTCCTGCACGTTCTATTGTCATGGAAATGCCGCTTTGCGTGGGACTTTGCGGTGGGAATGATACTTGATTTCTCGTCAATGGAAGCTCTGCCTGAGCTTGTCTGCGGTCCGATCGGGAAAACAGAACTGGTTTATCAGGCTCCGAGACAGAAGCGAGAACATGTCCCGACCAGGGCACGACAGAGAGAAAGAGAGAGAGAGAGAGAGAGAGAGAGAGTGAGTGTGTGGAACCGGGACGTGTAAAGTGTATTTCATTCTCTTTACTATCAAGTCCTCTCTCTCTCTCTCTCTCTCTCTGTTAGTTAGTACCTTATACCTTTATACTCCATGGTCAAATATGCTTTGCACTCGCATGTTTTCAATGTTGCAAGCCACTTCGAACATTTCGTCTCTATTTTCGTTGTGATTGATCATACTACAATTCTCGTTTCAGTACCATCTATTCTATTATTGTTTCATTCATTCAACGAGTTTCGCATTCCACAGTGTTTTAGTTGCCTTCATTGTTTTTCACATATATTATTATGTATGATCACGTAGTTAGAATTTATGTAATAAAAAGGACAGCTTGTAGGATAGGGATTACTGACTATAAGTCACAATCCTTAAAGTGCAATCTCAGTAAAAAGCCGCAAACATTGCGTTTTTTTAAAACTGCGACTCCTTCGACTGTGCAGAATCCAGGCAATTCTGTCACAGTTGCAGAGTTTTCAGCGCTTCAGGGACCCTTATAAAACCAGAGCACGAGTTTACCGTGACATTATTTGGCTTTTGGTCAGTGAGCGAGACCAGTGTCTAGCGGATGTTAAATGCTGCACGATCTTTCTCGCTCAGTGTCAAAACGCAAACTGAGCTGTGAAATCAGGCTGCCCTTGGCATTTTACTGGGGTTTCAGGGACGCTGAAAACTCTGCAACTGTGACAGAGTTGACTGTGCTTGCACGGTCGACTCTGTAAAATTGTTTGACACTTCGGAAAGCTCTTTGTTGGGAGCTTAGAGCCCCTATGTTCAGAACGATGCTGTGTTGGAAAAAGCCGCTTTCGAAGCTGTAAGGTTGTTTGCCAAGTAGAAAGACGTTTCATCTGGCCGTCGCGACCGTTTTAGTGACTTTGTGGCTTCTTCTATTAGCGAAATGCGATCTTTGAGCCTAGCGTACATTCCTGGACAGATTGGGACTCGACTATTCTTCTAAAAATAGCCACCAATCAGCGCCGTGTAGCTGGTCTTCAGTCCGCATCCAGATAACGTCGTCTGCTCAGTACGCGGTACACTTCTAGAACAACATATACGCTGGCTAGAGTCAGCACAATGATTTCAGATGCTATATTGTGACCCAAGTGACTCATTCTGATAAACAGATGAAGTACGTGCGATGAAAAGTTTTCTACACGCTTTTGTATGCCTGCCAGTACGTATCGAGACTTTAGGAAACCTTTCAGTCAGTCAGCCAGTCTCTCTCCAGCCGTCCGGCTAGGAGCCAAACTTTTGTGCCAGCTTATTCCGCGTTGCCCCGTCTTTGGTGTCATCTTTATTAAAGTAGTGGAAAAGGACGTTAAGCCTCTAAACACCCACCCACCCCACCCAGCCTGTCTCCAGCCAAGCTCTCTGAGTCTGACTGTGATCTTCGACCCAAGCCCCAGACATTCCCGCCGACACCAAATCCGTCCTCAGACAGATCCGGCAGACATACAGCCGGGCAGGATAAACCATAATATGCAAAAAAATATCAGGCTTCCCGCCGAGGTGTAAATTGTGTTTCTGAAACGTCCCCCGCACTCGATTTTCTCGCGCTGTTTTGTGTCCTGCGGATGCGGATTCGGGCCAGACTTGAAAATTGCCCCAAATTAACAACACAGCCGCTTTACTCCTTGAATCAGTTGAATCCGTTGGTCTGTGTCGATTGCTGTAAGTCTTCAGCGTGTATACTGTCTGTTTTCATAATGCTGTTTCATTGTTGTTGCTGGGTGCTTGTTTGCTGTTTTATTTGGTGTGTGTGTGTGTGTAGGGGGGGGGGGGTCTTTTGTTTTGTCCTATTGTGTGTCGTTGTTGTTTTGGAGGTGTTTTTGGGAGGGGTTGTGTGTTTGTTTTTTGTTTGTTTGTTCTGTTTTTTGTTTGTTGTTTTTTTTGTTTTGTTTTTTTTTTTTTGGGGGGGGGGGTGTTTTGTTTTTAATTGTTGTTTTGGTTTTGTTTTTTTGGGGGGTTGGGGGGGGGGTTGTTTTTGTTTTGCTTTGGTTTTTGGTTTTTGGTGTTCTTTTTTTTTTTGGGGGGGGGGTAGTTTTTGGTTTTTGGTGTTCTAAATTTGGGGGGGGTGTTGTTTGTTTGGGGTGTTTTTGGTCATTTGTTTTTGTGAACTCGTCGTTCTGTTGTAGTTTGCGATTAGTAAATATAAACAGTAGAATCACAGTCGCGTCACTGACGTGATGCGTTTGTGCAAGGAACGCGTTTGTAATGTCATAACTTCTAACATTGTCATCTGATAATCTGTGTGTTGTAACTTCGAAAGCTCTCTCTCTCTCTCTCTCTCTCTCTCTCTCTCTCTCTCTTAACCGCTGTTGTAGTCAATTAATGATTCCTGCAGCGTGTCAACAAAGTTGTCATTGTCACGAATCTGATGTGTATTAATTTTACCTACATGCGTGCGCGCGTGTGTGTGTGTGTGTGTGTGTGTGTGTGTGTGTGTGTGTGTGTGTGTGTGTGTGTGTGTGTGTGTGTGTGTGTGTGACTTATTAAGCGTCTAAAACACTATATTTCCTCACTGTGCGATCGTACTTCTGTGGATCCGAATGTCTGAGCTTGTCCCCATGTGACCAAGCGGTTTGTGTTTCGCGTTGCAGGAAGCGTCCCAAGCACTCAAGTCCCACCCACCAGTCGGCCCTGAACGCTCACCCCGATCAGGCCAAGTACTACACCAGCTGCCACTACGCCTCCGCGCCTGTCATGGGCAGACCACTCGAGGTAAGGGCGATTACTCTCGCCGGTCTGTGTTTGGAACGTCTGTTATGTTTAATAATGAGGGACGGTCTACGAGTTCAGGAAGAACTGGAAGAAGTAAACGTCATTTCGAAATTCATGAAAACGAAATTGACTTTGAAAAACGTGACCCGTTCTCAAAAAAAAAATTCATAAGTCGAAAACTATCAATTTTGAGATATTTAAATCACTGCAATCTACTAGTTATGCAGTTTAATTCAATATAAGAATGAAAGCTGTACTACTAAAATTGACAGAGATATCAGCAGTTGAAGTTGGCTACTCACAAGGCGGCCATACTGACCCCCGGCACTCTTTTCGCCTGTAGCGGCGTTCGGCCTAGCGCGACTTACGGTCCCTTTCGCGAGAACGGGTCACAAACAGGACTGCTCTTTTAGACATAGAAGGTCGGCTGAAGTAAGATTGTTTCCTAGATCCACGTCGTCTATACATCTCAGTTTTTACAGTAACGTGTCCGCCAGAGTCAAAGAGAAATCCGGCCAGCTTCGCACACTGTCTGAATTGAACAGTGTTTCTCTCCGCAGGAATTGCCACGACACAGCGACTCGTAGACTGTGTGAATATTTTTTTAAAAAATTAAATCGAACTTTCGTGTGTCATATCGACCACAAACCCTCCGTCACTACTACGTCACAGAGACGAGGGATTTGTGGTCGGTATGATGCACGAAAAGACGATTTAATTTCGAAATATTCATACAATCTGTGAGTGCCTGTGGGCCAGGACAGCTATCCGTGAATTTGCATAGATTGTTCTTGGATCCGTCACAGTGCATTTAATATCGTACCTGAGACAATACAAACCAAGTAAGTGACGGAGGGCATCCACGTTTACTGTTTAAAATGGTTGAAATGATAATTGTTCCGATGTGCATGACTGACGTCTCCGCCCATGAGGTGATGTTTCATTCATAACCAACTACATGACACGATCTTTGTCTGGTTTGCAGACGTCGTTACGTGGCGGGCGGGCGGAGACCCACGTGTTGAACGGAGCCTGTCTGCAGCACTCTCCTTACCATCAGCAGCACGACCACCGTCACCTCCTCGTGCCGCACGCGCGTGCGCACGGCCACGGCAGTCACGACCACCTCATCGCCCCTCTCTTGACGCCAGGCCAAGCAGCCGCTGCGGCGGCACGTCAAGGGGAACTACCAGTGCCGCCCGGCACTCGCTGCGTCCTGAATTACCGGCCCCTAGACGGGGAATACACGTCGTCCAGCGCCAGCCAGACCAACAGCGACAAGTCGCACATTTACGAGTCGATCAACGGCGACGTGCATTACAACACCTCGCTGCGGAACGGGAGCGTCGGGGGTGTCTACCAGGCTCATGGCGGCGGCGGCGGAGATCCAAGAGTGACAACTCTAGGTGACGCCGACTTCTGCGAGTGCGAGTGCGCTGCCTATTTTGATTACGATCCACCAGGGGTGTTGGACGGTTACTATAGCGATCGCAGCACGCAGACCCTTCCCATAAGGCACCTGCGTCACGTGGTTCGGGACCAGGAGTCGCCGTTCGCTCCGCCGTTCAGTTTTGACATTGACGACTCGTCCCAGGCCGCCGCAGCCGCCAGACCCGACTCCCGACTGTCCAACCGCTCGCGGCGACGAACTTCTTCCGGTAGCCATTACAGTGATCGCAGTTTCGGCTACAGGGACGGGCAGAAGCGGAATATACCCGCCCTGCACCCCAACTACTTTGATCCTCCCGACCCGGAACCCCCCGAGCCGGTCCAGTTCTCGTGAGGGTGGCGCGACAGTAACTTCAAAGATGGAGGGATTGACGTCGATCGACTTTGCTTACAGGCCGATTTCGTATGAAAGGACTTGTCTTCACTGAGACTAAATGAACCTTTTTTTGACAGCGAGTGACTTCACATGTTGACTATGCCAAAAGCTCCATGGCCTCGAGGTTTCAACTAGAGACTGTGTCTGTTTCTCTGTGTATGAACTGACTTTCGACTTTGCTTCTCATGTGACTGCGATCGAAGATTTTTTTATTTTTTTTTTTGTTCTAAGGTGCTTTTCTTTCTGCCAAGCTAGGTAGACAGACAATCGAGACCGTGAGTGACTGGTGATGAACTAGCACATCTACCACTCGTGACATTGCTGACTGAGCAAAAATGAGAAAGAAATGACTTTTCATATTAATGTTGCTGTGTGTGCAAGGTAGCGGGTGACAGAGATCGTCGAACTTTCATTTTAAAACGTGACAAAGGACCTCATGAACATAAAATACACATGTAACACAGTGCGTGAGTTGTATAATTATAAGGGAATCGCGTCAGACCAAGAGCCGCATACCTAGCATGCGTTGTAGCGCGAACAGTATCGAAACAGTCGCGGACACGTCTGTCACTCCGCGCAGTATGGTGGCGACCGACCACACCAGTGTTAAAGGTCTGCAATCTCAAGAAAAAGCCATAAACAGTGTGTTTTAAAAAGCCTATCCGACTGTGCAAAATGCACAATCAACTCTGTCACAGTTATAGAGTTTTCAGCGTCCCTGCAACCCCTATAAAAGTCAAGGGCAGCCTGATTTCACAGCTCAGTTTGCGTTTTGAAATTGAGCGAGAAAGATCGCAGTGGCTATTGTCGTGCAGCACACAACATCCGCTAGACGCTGTAGCGATGTGTCTCGCTCACTGAACAAAAGCACACTAAAGTCTCTGCAAACTCACGCTGTGGTATTATAAGGGTCCTAGAAGCGTTGAAAACTCTGCACCTAATGCAGGCAACTCTGTCAGTTTTGAAAAACACACTGTTTGCGGCTTTTTGTTGAGACTGCAGACCTTTAAGCTGGGCACTAACCAGACACAGTGAGGGAAACACATAATTATGTCCGCATCACAGTCTTTGCGCCTGGTGTGTCTATTAACCACAAACAGAAGGGGAGCAGATCGCTGACCTCGCACCGTCTTTCGCCAAGCTAGCGAACGTTTACCGTAGACAGAATGGCGCAATTAAAGTAAATCCGCGTATTATCATCAACTACCATTGAATCGGCACGATGTCGTTATAAAAGTTGCGGTCGCCATCAGTCTTCGCGTGACAAAGATTATCCTTACAAAAAACAGGAATCGATCAGAATCTGTGCAACACAGTCACAGCTGGTGCGATTTTGAATAGCCACAGCTGTGATGACGTAACAGCTGTGGAAAACCCCGAAATCACACCTGTTTCATATAAATGGCGCTCCGCAGTGTCCGGTTAGTACCCAATTTCAGTATTGTTGGTGGTTTTGTCTTCGCTCCCAAAATCGCCCCCCAGTTCTCCGATTTTCCTGGGCCGCGATAGCCATACTAAGACCCCTGGCTCCAAGGTAGCATAGGCCATCAACAACCCTTCGCCATCGCACTCTGTTCTGGGCTACTCTTGCCACTCCAGTCCAGTTGATCCCCTGCTTGCATAGCTCTGCCTCAGTGTCCCGCCTCCAGCTGTTGCGAGGCCGGCCTTTCTTCCTTTTCCCCTGCGGGTTCCATGTCAAGGCTTGGCGTGTGGTGCTGGATTCTGGCTTCCTGAGCCAGAATCCAGCACCACACGCCAGCGTCCAATCCAGCCCCACTTCCATAACGGGACATGGCAAGCGCGAAAAGCTCGCCACTTGCACGGACAGTGGTCTGTGATGGCCTGTTACAAGCTCTCAGTTATGCGGCTCTTGATCAGACTTTTAATGTTCTTGTTTCCATTCAATCAACCCCTAGTTGCCTTCAAAGTCAATGAGGCTTCAGTTTCCCGGACTTCCCACGAGCACACATCAGCACACGCGGGAAGCACTCCAGTATTAATTATTTTTGCTATGGTTTCTTAGCCACGATTGAGTTTTGTTGTCAGTTGTGCCCAGAAGACTTGACATAAAGCATTAAGTTTGCTTGTGCGTGTATGAATTTGTTGAAATACATCGAACGAGAAAACCCCAACTTCAACAGGGTCGGACTTACGACTTCTTGAAAACGTGAATTTGAAAAAGAGTGTTTCCGACTGTTGGTTGCATTACAGCAATACCTTTTTTGATGGTTCGTACATTGGATGTAACTGTTGTTTTGAACTGAAGAAACTTACTGATGAGAAAGAAAATGTTTTTGGATGACTGTTGAGCAAGGCTGTTCTGCATGCGCAGAGATGTGCATGGTATTTTGAAACTGAGCGGTGTGAAATGCTGTTTCATATGAAATATGGAGGGAATCACATTGATAATGGTTCTTGTGCACTTAACCTTCGCCGTACGTCGTCTGAAAACGTACGCGCCGTACATCGTGGGTGCAAACGCACCCATACTTTAAACAAGAAAACTTGCGTGTCGTACATCGTGGATACAAATGCACCCATGCTTTTAAAGAAGGAAAAAGGCGTATTATTCCTCGCTAAATCGTGGGTGCAAACTCACCCACACTTTTTAAAAAGGAATTAAACTGAATTAAACCAAAATTGCTTATGCGCATACTAATGTGATGGCGTGTACAGGTCGGTTGTATACAGAAAATTAATGCGATACAAATTAACTTTTGTCACATGAAGCGTTTTCCACTTATTTTTGCCGAGACTGATCTCACTGTCGTTGCGGCCCGCCATTTCAATAACATGGGCAGTTTATCTGCGGCCACATTCATCTAGTCACACAGACACCTGATAACATTTCTGTTCCTTTCTCTCTTGCGTATTTGATTAACGGGCGCACTTAGGTTTACTATACTCTGCCCTCGAAATTCTAAAAGTATGGGTATTTTTTCACCCACGACGTACAGGAAGGGTTGTCAATGTATTTTCCCTTTTTTTAAGTTTGGGTGGTTTTGCACGCACGATGTACGGGGAGGGTTAAACCCCGCCGGTGGACAGGGAAGTTTTTGACTGTACAGTTGGGTTGTGGTTTTGAATATGCGGTAGTAAGGGCTTCGGCACACGCGGAGACTTCGCACGCTCGCCAGACGGATTTTCTGTTCACACGCTAGGAGCGTGCAGTGAGCGGACTGAGCCGCCGGCCTGGCGCTGGACAGTACACACGGAGCGACAGCGCGCGGCCAGCGGCGATTGACTTGCGTGGCGAGGAAAAACATAGGATCGTGTTCCGTTCACTGGCGTCCCTCGGCAGTGCCGCTGGCGAGTCGAGTTCATTGGCTGGGAGTACATTTTACCGCTGGTTTGCGAGCAAAATCGCCACGTCTTTCGGGGCTTTAACCGAACAGCACGTGCCCGATATCACTGAAATCGTGATGAGATCCCACAACAGGGCGACAAAGGGTGATTTGGGGAATTTGGGGTTATTAGTATCACTGAAAAATGCAGAAACTCAACTTTTTGCATAAAAAACAGTTCTGCAGCATGGTGCAGACCCGAGATGTGTTTTGTTGAAAACTTGCAGTTGAAAAGTGGCCAGTTTAAGAATATGGCTGGTAAGGAGTGACATGGGAATGATGCCGGTAAGGCGTTTTTGTATAATATGCTCGTTTGTAACGTGTTTATAAATTACATTCAGCCTTGAAACTTTTGTAGAAGTTGTTGTATTAGTTGTTTAACGACTTGAAAATGCAAAAATCTCCAAATCGCTGAAATTGACCCTACATCAGTTTTCGCAGCTTTTCTCAGAAGTGGGGGGCGACTTTGACACCTCTACCCCCTCCCGCCACCCCCTTCCTTTTGTGGGTTCCCATCACAATAACATCATTACGGTTTGACTTTGAAACCGTCACTGCCCCGCCCGCGGGCTCTAATGACTGCTTTTCATGATCATGATGCTGGGATATGCACGCGCTGTCGCCAGACGGATTCAGAACGAAAGCGAATAATTGGAGTTCTGATTATAAGCTTTACATTTTGATTATGAAGAAAGTATTGACCTCGTTCGTTATGTCTTAGCTGATCCTGACGACCGGAGAAAACTTGTGATCGTGCATCGTTTTCCAATTTGTGGACCAACACTGGAGAAAACCCCCGCACCCGCCTAAGTGCTGAGGGGAAGTTTGTATGTTGTGCAGAGCAGTGAATTGCAGTGAGGTTGTGTTCTCTCGCGTAAAGGAAAGTTTCTTCGTGAAAACTGATACACTGACAGAGAAGGCCGGAGACATTTGGTAATGTGTTCTGTTTACAGATGATTGTCTGCAACTTGCCTTGCGTCAACCAAATCTCCATAACCAGAGTAACTTGAAAGTTGCAGAAGATACCAGTTACGTGTGCCAGCCGGTCATAATAACGTACAATCGCCTGCATAATTAATCATTTGCTGGTTCTCTGCGCAAGGAGACAATCATAATCAGTATGTTGTTCCAAAGGACTCTAACAAATTGTCATTAACTTGCGATTGTTCTGTGTGAGAGAATCGCGCCATTCTTGTTGCACGACTGTGGTGTGGTTACCGTGCGTTGTGAAAATAAAACGTCTTTTGGTAAGTTACTTGTGTGGGTGTCAGAGAGTGTGTGTGTGTGTGTGTGTGTGTGTGTGTGTGTGTGTGTGTGTGTGCGCGCGCGCGTGTCAACGCTGGCTTGTGTGACCAAAGGATACAAATACACAGGGCCTCAAAATGCCGAAATATTCCCTATTAGCCTCAGGCATCATAATCACCCCTAAAAATGCTTCAATCTAGAAACAATTACTACCTTGAACAGACCATTCAAAGACACGTACCCGATAGGATTTTTTTTTTTTAATGGAATCTCCTTTCCGCTCAGGCCTCACTGGAGTAATGCACGTCTACTTTCCCTTTAGACTAGAGAGCCAGTTCACGCAAATCCGCTTGCCTCACTTGTGTTCGACCGCTGTGCAAAAGGTCCCAGTTTCATTGGCAGCTTGCCTCTTTTTGCGACCGCCTGGCATGCACCTTGACGTACATAACACAAAAATCACGAAAATCACGCGTTTTTTTTTTCATAATAAAAATCACTACAGGCTAACACACTCGCCAAACAAGGTACCTCACATAAACACCAAACATGACCCCACGCCTCTAGTCTGTGTGTGTGCGCGTGCGCGCGCGCGCGAGAGAGAGGGACAGAGAGAATAGAAAAAAAGAAGAAAAAAAAACGTTTAAACGCTGCTGGTGGTGGTGGTGGTGGTCGTGGTGTGGTTATGCTGGTGTGTGTGGCGGGTGGGGGAGGGAAGAAGAAGAAGGTTGAACGTTTAATATAAAATTATTGTCGGAGTCTTTCGCTGAAAATACTGGCATGGTGCATGAAATATGCGATCACTGACCCGGTGTCGTAAAAAAGCAGTCCATGGGGAAGTAATTTTCGACTGAACGATCTTTCGCAGGCAGTAATGATTCGCTCCTCTTGACAAAAAAATTGACATGGTTGTTTGATTTGCATCCAAATCTCTCTCTCTCTCTCTCTCTCTCTCTCTCTCTCTCTCTCTCTCTCTCGCTCGCACACACACTCACACACACACACACACACACACACACACACACACATTCAAAATCGAGGGAAAAGTCAAGGGTCACGGCACGCCGCCCGTCAAAGCCAGGTCCGAGAATCCAAAGCGCCGTACGTGTACTACAAAAATCATCTCCACTTCCTCTAATTGCATTTAAAGTGTTTCTCGGGGCGGGTTTCACGCTGGCTTGAAGCTTATCGGGAGGGGGGCGCGGCAGAAAGAGGACGCCAGCATCGGACAGTTGTTCAGACAGGCGGGTGCCAAGTGCTTGATGTCTCAATAATTGAGTTCAGTCATTTTCCTTGTGAGTCACCGTGGTCCGAAGCTATACCGCCGCAACTGACACGGTGTGTGCGTGTGTGTGTGTGTGTGTGTGTGTGTGTGTGTGAGTGAGTGAAGGGGAAGGGGGGAGGAAGGGGGGTAGCTAAATGGTAGTTAGTTAGTTATTTAGGGCTTAACGCCGCGCAAGCAACAAAGACTATTTCGCGGCTAGCACAGTCTCATCCTGCCAGGTCCTTTAAAACATAAAAGGGCTAGCTTAAAACATGATGTAAATATATATTAAGAATTTGTGAAACTTAAATGAGATCCTGTACAAGATTGTATTCTTCCAGACTAAAAACAATATCACAGATTATGTTAGACTGAAAGGCTATATTTTATAAAAGAGGTTGACCTCCTTCAAGAAATTGAAGATGTTGTCAGGGGGGACATCCCTGAACAACATCTTCAATGAGTCAACAGAGTAAAACTTGGCACGAGTTTCGGCGAGATCCACGCACGAGATCAAAAAGTGCTGAACGGTAAAAGGCTCATCACACGGGACACACCAGGGGGGATCTTCCCCTTTCAGCAGATGGGAATGCGTGATGTGTGTGTGCCCAATGTGGAGCCGGCTAAGAACTACCTCCTCGCGCCGATTAGGGCGGCAACGAGGGAGGCTATCACAGACGCTAGGTAAAACTTTGTACAGTTTGTTCTCCGGGAGGGCAGCCCATTGGGTCTGCCACTCCCTTTGAACAAACTTGGAAACTAGAAGTTTAAAATCGCTACAGGCCATGCGCTCATCCTCCACAGGGCCATCGCGGGCAGCGTTTGCAGCCCGGTCAGCGCACCTGTTTCCTCGGATGCCCACATGACCCGGAATCCAGATAAAAACAATGTCCTTGTTGTCGGCAATCAAGGATGCATGCAGTTCATGGATCAACACCAGAAGTGGGTGATCCAATCTCCTGCCATGCAGAGCCTGGAGAGCCGACAATGAATCTGACAATATTAAAAAATTCGAGTCTTTAGACTGGTATACGTGCCGAAGTGCGAGTAAAATGGCTCGCAACTCGGCACTATACACCGAACTATCATCCAATAAACGACGAGTAAAAGAATAACCATCCATGACGGCAGCAGCCCCAACACGACCATCCTCGGACTTGGATCCGTCAGTGAAGATCCGACGGAAGCCCGGGAAGTCGGCCAGGGTCTGCTGCAGCCCGTGAAAGTAAACAGGGTCGGGGGTCTCGGCTTTCTTGTGTGAGGTCAGGTCCAGCCTGACCTCGGGGATGGGGAGGGTCCAAGGAGGCGTGGCGGGAAAGACAGACTCTTCAACAGAATTGATGTCCACTCCGGCCGCCTGTAGAAGGGGTCGGACGCGGAGGGACAGGGGTTTAGGCTCGTTTTTATGGACATCATGAAGATCCTCAAAATCTGGTTTGAACACACAGTTATAGGCAGGGTTGTCCGGGTTGGCCTTCAGCTTCAGCACATAGTTGAGCATGAGACGAGTGCGGCGGAGCGCCAGAGAGGGTTCACCCGCCTCAGCGTACAGACTATGAACTGGGGACGTCCTGAAGGCGCCCAGACAAATGCGAAGACCTTCATGATGGACAGTGTTAAGGAGTTTGAGTGTGGACTTGGATGCAGAGCTATAAACAATGCACCCATAGTCCAGCTTGGAACGGACAAGAGCTCGGTACAAACGCAGCAGGACGGTACGGTCACCACCCCAGTCGGTGTGACCCACGACCCGGAGGACGTCCAGTGCCTTCATACACGAAGCTCGCAGGTATTTAATGTGGCTACGGAAGGTGAGTCTGCGGTCAAAAATAAGACCAAGGAACTTTGCCTCCTGGACAACTTTGATGGGAGAACCGTCAATGGCGAGACTAGGTTCAGGGAAGACCCCATGAAGTTTAGTGAGGTGCATGCATACAGTCTTGGATGGTGAGAATTTAAAACCATTGCTAGCAACCCATTGCTGGACACTATTAACACAGAGCTGCAGATGCCTCTCCACTCGGTGAAGTGACTTGCCTTTGACACAAAGGGCGAAGTCATCAACGAACAGGGAGGCATCTGTGCCTTTTGTAACAGCTTTCACGATGTTATTAATTTTTAAACTAAAAAGAACAGGAGACAGAATGCTGCCCTGAGGAACACCCATCTCCTGCTCCTGAGGATCTGATAGTGTAGAACCGATGCGGACTCTAAAGGACCGCCCTGATAGAAATTGATCAATAAAAATAGGCAAGCGACCCCGGAAGCCTATGTCATGTAAGTCGGACAAGATGCCGAACTTCCATGTGGTATCATAGGCCTTCTCGAGGTCGAAGAAAATGGCTACAATGTGTTGTTTATTGACAAAGCCGTCCCGTATGAATGACTCAAATCGGACCAGGTGGTCAAGGGTGCTTCGGCCTTGTCTGAACCCGCACTGCAGGTCAGAAAGGTGTCCCTCGGATTCAAGAACCCACACGAGACGACTGTTAACTAACCGTTCCATGGTTTTACAAAGACAACTAGTGAGCGCAATTGGGCGATAATTACCCGGATCAGAATGATCCCTCCCAGGTTTAGGAATAGGAACCACCACCGCCTCCCGCCATGAGGGCGGAAAGACGCCAGTGGTCCAAATATGGTTGAAGACAGAGAGGAGAACAGAAAGAGCTTCCTCGGGAAGATGAGTCAGAAGCTGGTAGTGGACAGTGTCCAGGCCAGCAGCAGAATCATTGCTCTTCAGTAGGGCTTGCTGAAGCTCATCTGAACTAAACACAGAGTTATATGGTTCGGTGTTAGTGGACTGGAAGTTGCAGGGGGAGGATTCCTTAATTTGTTTGATCCTCTGGAAAGAGGGAGAATAGTGGTTAGAGGATGAGTTGTGCGACAGGGTTGACGCCAACAAGTCAGCAACAGCTTTCTTGTCGGTGACAAGCCTGTCACCCACTCTGAGGTGGCGGATAGAGGAAGTATCAGCTTTGCCTTTGATTCTGCGAATAGCCTTCCAAATTTTCTGAGAAGGGGCCTTGGATGACAGGCCGGAGACGAACTGCCTCCAGGACAGCCTTCTCTGCTGTTTATAAATAAAACGAGCTTTCGCTCGAGACTGTTTAAATGCTAAAATGTTAGCCTGGGAGGGGCATCTGAACGCTCGTCTTTGTGCGCGCTTGCGATCTTTCTGCGCATTTTTACACTGTTGGTTGAACCATGGAATTTTAGGACCTTTGTGAATTGTCGAGGTTTTCGGGATGGCATCGTTGGCCACTTCAATCAAGATATTAGTAAAAGCGGAGGCAGGATCCTCCGAAGACATCACCGCCTCCTCGGTCAGACGTGACCGGCAAGAGGCACTAAACAAATCCCAGTTAGCCTTCTTCAGGTTCCAACGACCCACTGTTGCGTCCTCCTCGCTGCTGGCGGTCGACAGGATGACCGGGAAGTGGTCGCTGCCACACAGGTCATCGTGGACACGCCACTCAAAATCCAGGACGAGGGAAGGATCACAGACAGACAGATCGAGGACCGAAGAAGTACCAGTTGCAGGATGAAGGTAAGTAGGAGAGCCATCGTTTAAGACACAGAGGTCAAGCGAGGAAAAGAGGTCCTCTAGAGCCTGGCCCCTGTCGTTTGAGTGGTCGCTGCCCCAGAGTGGAGCATGACCGTTGAAATCCCCAAGCAGAAGAAAGGGGCGGGGAAGTTGATCAATAAGGGAGTTAAGGTCTCGCGAGGAGACACGTTCGGACGGCGGCAGATAGATGCTGCACACCGTGACAGATTTGTGTAAGGAAATACGGACAGCAATAGCTTGCAACTGGGTGTTTAGAGGAACTGGACTGTACAAAATGTCCTTTCGAATTAAAATACCAACGCCACCATGAGGCCTCTCCGAAGAGGACCCCTGGTGGACGAAATTAAAACCAGTGAAAGATGCGGGGGATGACTCCTGGAGAAAGGTCTCCTGAAGGGCCACCACACCCGGTTTTAGAGAATTTGCAAGGATTTTAAGTTCTTCAAAATTAGCCCGAAAACCTCGACAATTCCATTGTATTATGGTATTTGTAGCCATTTAAAATTGTGTAGGATTAAAAACCGCACAAAGCAGCGACGGCTATGTGACGGCTGATGTTTTGGAAGGGGACACAAGGGGCGATGGGGGCAGAGGGCGGTCCTCAATTGTGACCACCTCCATGTCCTCAAGGACACTAAAGGGGTTGGTCACCTCGACTCCCTTGTCTCCCTTCTGGGTCCTAGCTGACAGCGGACCCCAAGGTTTTTTATTTTTGCTTTTCTTTCCAGATGGTTTGGGGGGAACAGGGGGGCGGGGGGCGGAGGCGCGCTGGGACTGAGGTCCCGACCCCGCGCCCTGGGTCGAGGACTTTGCGGTGCCAGGGGTCCCCGACGGCGGCCTGGCACCCTGGGCCGCGGGACTGACAATGACCACCTTGGAGGAGGTCACAACGTTCAATGATGACTTTGATGGACTGGCTGACTTGGACTGACTGGCTGACTTGGATTGACTGGCTGACTTGGACTGACTGGCTGACTTGGACTGACTGGCTGACTGAACAGCAGGGGGCTTGGCCTGAAAAGTGAAAGGAAGGGGAGGGGGGTCTGTCTGACAGGCCACCTCCTTCCCCTTGGGTTTAGAAGAGAGAGCAGCAGAATAAGAGATGGATGTGGAAGTGAATGATGTGCTTGAAGTGGAAGAGGCGGCCGAGGAACCAGACGCAATCCGGCGAGCTTCAGGGAAGGAGACCTTCTGCTCGACACGGATGCGCTGGATAGTGCACTCCTCCTTCCACTTCGGACAGTCTTTAGAGGAGGACGGATGGGAACCCTTGCAGTTCACGCAGTGGGGCGACGAGCTGCAGTCCTCGCCGTCGTGATCCTTCCCTCCGCACTTTGCGCAGGTGGGATCATTTCGACAGGACGCCTGCCCGTGCCCGAACCTTTGACATTTGAAGCAGCGAAGGGGCAGCGGAATGAAGGCCTTAACCTTCACCCAGTAGAAGCCCGCCCACAGCTTCTCTGGTGCCGTTGGCTGGCCAAATGTCAGAATGATAGTACCAGTTTTAAAAACTTTTGCATGGGTTACTGCCTGTGTTTTAAGGGTGCGGATGAGCTCCGCCTCCCCCAAGTCCGCCAGTGCCTCATCACGGATCACTCCCCGTGAGGAGTTAAGAGATCTGTGAGGGGAAACAGTGACAGGGTAGTCCCCAATCTTCTGCAGCTGCAAAAGACTGTTTGAGTGAGCTTTACGCTTACACTCCACCAGGAGGTCTCCGGAACGAAGCCGCGAGGCATCAGGCCTCCCTGTGCAGCTCCGCAGGGTTTCTCCCACGAGGAAGGGGTGTAGGCGCGCAGCCTTCTTGCCCTCTGCAGTGCAGTGGACAATCAGGAAACGGGGCCAAATGTCTATAGAATGGGACTGGGACTGAGACTGTGGTTGGGACTGGGAAGCAGGACGAGGAGCTTCCGTCTCCGAGTCACTGTCAACTTCAAAGTCGACACGTTTGACCCTCTTGCGGTTGCGTGAGAAACTGTTTGTATGTATTATGTGTGCCATGGTATTTTGTTAAGGATTCATCCTCCGGGGTCCCCAGCCGCCACCGACTCCAACAAGGGGATGCGCGTAATGTCAGCGGGTCTCCAGCTGACGCGCACCAGGGCTACCCAGAAGATATACTCGGAGGAGTACCCCCGATTGACCCGTTAAGCCACCGCCTTCTACTACACTATCCGGGAGAGAGGACCGCTGTCGTATGACACCAGAACCGGTAACAAAGACCATCGCGTGGTGTCCAGGGTCAAACCTAACTACCAGAAAGTGCAGCAGGGCAGGACGTGACCAGAGCCGATTGACTAGGCCGGGCCGCCTAGCCTCCTGTCTAGGAGAATTCAAGGCCAAAGCAGCGTGTTGGCACTACAGGACGCGACCTGTAGGAGGCCTCAGCTGCCAGGATCCTCTCCTCCTCCGACACAGGTCGCGGAGCACGGCAAACACTCCGGATCTTAAAAGACCACAGTAAAGAAAAAGGAGCATAAGCTACAAGACTAAAATGGGCCTTGTAGTAAACAGATAAGGCTATTGTAAAATATATAGGCCTGCAGGACTAAAATGGGCCCTGCAGGTTAGTGTGTAGGGACCAGTCTAACGCTTGTAGAATATCTTCTACGAAGATGGTGTCAGAACTGGATAAGTGTTAGAACCAGAAAGAACTGTATATCATATCTGATATCACCAGTCTTCTCCGGACAAGATGGCAACTCTTAGCTGGACCCTCGCCTGCGGCCTGTCTGGTATGGGTAACCCTATCCAGCATAGCCCACAGGGTCAACGGGCCACATACGCCCCCCACCACGAGAAGGTGGTTGCCACGGGGGGCAGCTAAATGGTAGAGTCTTGGACTCCGGTCGTGAGTTCGAATCCCGGCAGGGGCCAACTGTTTGTGCCTGCCTTTCTCTCTTTGCTTCATCTTTGATATCACAACATACGTGGTGGAAAAGGACGTTAAACTCCCAAACACCAACCCACCCATCCGCGTGTGTCTGTGTGTGTGTGAGAGAGAGAGAGAGAGAGAGAGAGGTTGCGATCCTGTCGTGTCTCACTCGCTCTAATTTTTATTTTTTTTTAAGATTTCGGGTTGACAGCATGGCCCTGTCTCACTCTGTCAAACTAATGCTTGTGCACGCGTGCGTGTGCGTGCGTGCGTGCCGCGTGCGTGCGTGCGTGCCTGTGTGTGTGTGTGTGTGTGTGTGAGAGAGAGAGAGAGAGAGAGAGAGAGAGAGGGGTCGGTTGCGATCCTATGCTGCCTGTCTGTTCTCCTTGTCTCTTCTTCCTCTCACTTGTTATTCATTTTCCTCCGTCTCCTACGGACTGACACCATGGCCCCGTCTCACTCTGTCAGACTAATACGACGCTGAAGATACTGGAGCGCCAGACAGCAGACAGTTCTTGAAGCATGAAAAAAGGCAATGGAAACAGGTTTTAAAAAAAAAAAAAAGGGGGGGGGGGCAATGGAAGAAGTTGTTGCCAGACAACCCAAGCCTCCCAGACGGATGGAGACAGACAGTACAATAAAGACTACTTCAATTTGTCTGAACTATAAGCAATGTGAGACACAGGACACACGGAAAAGACGACCAAATACTGCGGTGCGAGTAAAACTGAAAGGTGTAAAAGCTTTAGACTGTTGATTCTCGTCAGGGCTACGGAACAGGTTAGGGCGGCGACGCCCCTCTCAGATTCTTTCGCTTCTTGAAAAAGTCAAATCTGTTCTAGATCTATAAAATTTAGACACATCGAGAAATACCGACTATCCTCGACCTCTATGTATTCCATGTACAAAGAACTGAAACGTGTTTATCGTTTAAACTGGATAGATTTTTTTTTATAAATATTTACACCTTGTTTTATTGTCTTCTTTTTTATTTTAGTCTGGCAAAGAAGGACCTGGATAAGCCGCAAAATAGTCTATGTTGTTGCGCGGCGTTAAGCCCTAACTAACTAATAACTAACCGCGGCGAAGCGAAGCTAATGAAAGTGGCGATAAGGTGGCAAAAACAAGAATCAAAACACAAACCACGCAGCGTGTTTTACCAAACCCAACGAGCTGGAATAAAAGACATCCGAGGACCTCTCTCGCATCATTGTGTTTCTGCAAAATATCTCAAGTACTGGTGAACCACTTGTGTTTGATGTGTGTTCGTTATCGGCCTTCACAGAATTCTGTTTGTTTGGATTAACCTTAAACACGGGGTCAAAATCACAGGACTTGGTTGAAGTGCCACGTAAAACCAGCCAAAGCCTACCGTAGCTAAGGCAGCAGGTCGAGGGGTGGGTGGGTGTTTGGGGGTTTAACGTCCTTTTCCACCACATACGGGTGATATCAAAGACGGGGTACCGATGAAAAAGCCAGCACAAATATTTGGCTCCAGCCGGGATTCGAACTCGCGACCCGTGCACTGGAAGTCCAACGCTCTACCATTCGGCCGCCCCGGCTTCCCGCAGCAGGCCGAGGGAGGCAACTAAGCTGAGCAAGGCTTTTGTTACCGCCTCGGCGTGGCATTGTCTTGTTTTTGTTGTCGTTTTTGTTGGTGTTTTTGGTTTTGTTGGTATGGGTGTATGGATGTTTTTTGTGTTTTGTTTTGTTTTGTTTTGTTTTGTTTTGTACTTCACCACGTAATGGTCTCTCCGGATCGACACACCGGCGTTGCATCGACAGTAATTATACAGAAATTCTACGGTCCTGTGTCAAGTGAACTTCAGGCCCTGGAGGTCGGTGAACAAACAGAACCAAGAGGGCCCTGCCATTAGTCTGAAATCTCAGACGATACTTTCAAGTACCCGCTAATCTTATACAGAAAATAACAATCGATTCCCCCTGGACCAACCAGGCCAAGGTCCTCCAGCGGACAGTAATTCTCCCTCCCCCTCCCCCCACCCCCATCACACACACACACACACACACACACACACACACACACACACACAGCTCCCCCATGGAATCCCGCAGACTTCTCGGTCCCATCTCTCAAGCTGAAGCTGGCTGAGTCGAGAGAAGGCGGGAGCCGCCAACAGTTTAGTCAACAACTATGGTAATGAACTTCGGGAATTACCGGCTCATGAATGGAAATGCTGCGCCGGGGCCGGCCAACGGGCGATCTAATTAGATAGGGGAAGTAATTAGAGCCGGGTGTGAGGGCAGTACCGGTCCCTGCAAAGCCAGGGGACTTGAGCGTTTTGTCAAATCCGATAACGTCCCTTTTGCAGTTCTCAGCCATGGCGGGCAACGGGACAACGTGGTTTCTCTTGCCCGCTTGATTTTCTGCCTGAAACCAAGAGCTGACGGGACAATGCGTGTTTGAGGTGTGAGCCTGTCTAAGAATTGTTTCTCTTGGTTTGAGATCTAAATGTCAACGCTAGGCCTCGCCTTTGGTTCGAGTGCGATTACGAAATGTGAACTGACCTGTATTTGAGAACGGTAGAAGCCGTTGCAGACAAATTTTCAACCTTGCCTTTACTAAGAACTTCAAACATTCAAAACACCAAAAAGGAACAGAACTCTAACGTGATAGAACACCAAAAATCATATCAGGAAGGTTCATGCAGAGGACTGTATCACGATGAATTAATTCTACAGAAGCCTACGACACAAAAACAGTTAACTCTTTCGACGCTAAGATCCCTTGGCAGATTTGGGCTTTGGCTTGGCTACAGAGGTCCCGATTTATGGGATCGTAAACTTTTTATTTTTATTCTCAATCCTGACATCATAAGTGCGGAACTAAATATAGCGCTAGCAAAACGGGTTTCTACCAGTCGGCAAATGAAAGCTACCATCTATTAGTATGCTACTGGGGAAAACTCGCAGCATAGTAAAAGTTGACACACAAGCGCACACGGCGCTCATGTCCGTCGAAAAGGTAGTTGACCACCAAATCTGTGATATTACGCTGCTGCTCTTGTGAGAAATGGAAAGAGAAGTATGCACTCAGTGTTTGTATAATGTCAAGGGCGGGTGGATGTTTGGAGGTGAGTGAGTCAGTTTTTAGTGCTTGAAGTCGCGCAAGCCACAAAGACTAATTCGCGGGGTGTTTGGGGAGTTTAACGTCCTTTTCGACCAGGTATGGGTGATATCAAAGACGGGGCAACGAGAAAAAGGTCAGCACAAGTATTTGGCCCACGCCGGGATTCGAACTCACGGCCCGAGCATTGAAAGTGTGTAGTATAGTGTCAAGAATATTCAGTCAAAGCAAACTAATGTAAGCTGCCCCTGAGTGTGTGTATCATACCATACCATACCATACCATACCATACTGCATGCGCCGATTTCGCCTCTCATCTCATCCCTGCCACAGTTGATAATCACTACGCGCAAGTAGGTCGATCCGCAAATGTTCGTGCACTGCGAGTTTGACTCGTAAGCAGCCAAAACCTCTCCGCCGCACAAAACACGAAACAACCGAACTGGAACCGAAGCACTAAGCCAACATTTGATCACATCCGCAAAGTAGTTCCCGGGAAACGTGAGCCTAGTTTGATTATCGTCGGTGTAGTTGTACATCTTTAGCGAGTTGTTAACAGATTTCTCAGCAGCTTTGACATCTATATTGCCAAAGACATGGAAAAGGACACCGGAAGATAAATGACCCTTAGTCGTCAGTTTTTCAAACTGTGGCTGGGATTAGATTGACGTCACAGTCCAAGCGAGCTGTGTGTACCATACCATACCATACCATACCATGCTTACCACGCCATACCATACCACACCATGCTTACCATGCCGTACCATAATACCATACTATACCATTACTATACCATACCATGCTGGGCCCTGGACAGAAGTCAAGCGGGAAAAGATATGATGCCAACAAGGGGAAAGCGGTCTCACCTCGCCAGATAATTAACAGTCGCCGTGTGGGCCCCGCGCTTAGGACGCCGCCATTTGTTTAATCGGAATTATCCAATCGGATGGCAGCTTGTAGCACAATCTGACAGCGCCAGAGAAGGGGGACGTCACCCTAATGCTGCTTTATGAGAGGCAGTGTGTCAATTAACTGCACTCCTCCGCCGCACGGCTACACGACTTGTCGCTTACGTAAATGGGCATCAGGACGTGGTGACGGAGTTACGGGAGGATTTGTTGGGCCGTATTTATGTCTTGACATGTACTGAGGAGTGGGTGCCATTGCCTTTTGTTTTGCCGTGTTGGCGAGGATGGTATGATCCCAGATCCTTCAGGCTTATCGGTGTTCGTGAATATTTTATTTCGCCGTCTGCTGTCATCCGATCGTATTGTGTGTGTGTGTGAGTTACTGTTGTTGTTAATGCTGCTTTTCTTGGCTTTGCTGCTTTTTAGTGATGCCCTTTTGTACAGTGGATCCATTCTCACACCCAGGATTACTCCAGAGCATATCCTGCGGTCCTGCCCCGTTTTCACAGAAGCAAAGGGTGGATGGGAGTTTGAGGGTTTAGCGCCCTTTTCCGGCACACAATTCTGGGTGATGTTATCAAAGACTGGACAACGAGAGAAAGGCCAGCACAGACACTTGGCCCCTCAACCCAGAATCGAACTCACGACCCGAGAACTGTAAGTCCAACACTCAACCGCTCGACTCTCCCGACTCTCCTTTCAAGGAATCAAGAACACGGGTGGGTGGGTGGGTGTTTAGGGGTTTAACGTCCTTTTCCACCACGTAAGGCTGATATCAAAGACGGGGCAACGAGAAAAAGGCCAGCACAAATATTTGGCCCCAGCCAAGATTCAAACTCACGACCCGAGCATTGTAGGTCCAACACTCTACCACTCGACTCTCCCGACTCCCCTTTCAAGGAATCAAGGACACACCATGGGCCCAGCGGAGCAACGCTGGCGGAGAAGCTCTAGGATTTCAAGACTGACCTGTTCAAGACCACAAACTTCATCACCAAGTGTAGTTCGCATACCACAAAGTCTGTAGACTAGTGTTTGTAGAACACTATTGGGAAAACACGGTTGGGAATCTTCTGTCCGTGGCGCATCCCAGTAGGTGCAGCAGGGAGCAACAAAGTAAAGCTGAAACGAAGAAGAACCTGAAAAGAAATACGTCTTACTGTTGAAAAGCTGTCTGCGCGGGGGTAGATGAGTGCTTCAAGCGTTGATTTACGATCTTGCGGTGAACATTTGTACCAGCCGCCATCAGTGATGCACATGGGAAAAGTGCACAAACTCCAGAGTACATTCCTCGACCTTTCGTTGTCTCGTATTTCCCTCACCTATAATTTCAATCTCTGCGGACCTGTCGGGCGACTGACACAGAAAACGTACAGCGACTTCGTTCGGGATTTCTACAGGTTGCAGTGTCAAGGTGGGGTCTTACAGTTGTCGCGCATTTGATTCCAACCCAAGTTGCCAGTCAACCAGCCAACCGACACACAGTCAAAATCCCCGTCGCCCCATAATGCTCCAAACAGCCTTTGTGAACGTAAGAATCTGACTCAGGCTCCGCGGAGCTGTTTCCGCTCGCGTTTTGGTGACTGTTCTGTTATTGCATCATTGGTGAGTGGGTGAGTGAGTTTTTAGGGCTTAAAGCCGCGCAAGCCACAAAGACTAATTCGCGGTGGAGTGTGCCTGCACTACATGAAAAAAAAATGTAACGTTGGACAAAGCACCATTGGTGTTATTGTGTTGTCTCTGTTTTTACTGGTGAATGGTGGATCAGCTGGCTGATTGCAAACACAAACTCTTTGCAGAGGTATCTGCCCGAATACTCCAATATTTTCAATATTTGAGTGGCTAAGAAGAAGAACGAAGTTTTCTGGATATGTTTGCAACGGGGAGAAATTAATAACTTTCAATTCATAAGGTGATCTGACTTCACGTACAAAACTCGGCAGTCAACAGGACCTGGTCATAAAGAAATAGAAGGTGTATGTTGTGTGTGTGTGTGTGTGTGTGTGTGTGTGTGTGTGTGTGTGTGTGTGTGTGCGCGCGCGCTTGCCAAGGAAATGCAACTAAGGGTTTCAATTTGTATCTCACTTCACGGAGAAGGCTGGGTAGGAACACAAATTTACTTTAGTCAGCAGCAGCTGAAAGGGGGGGGGGGGGGGGGGTGTTGGGGTTCGGGACAGATTACAGTCGGCGTCCCTGATCGCTCTTTCACGTTGATGCCAGTTGGGAATTCCTGGCATCAAGGTGAAAGAGCGATCAGGGACGCCGATTTTAGAGTGTAGAGCTTAAATTATAAACAGTTTGTGTCAACCACTGTCACTAATTCAATGAAACCTGGCCAGATATTTGTAGCACACAATTTAGATCTTAGCGAGAGCCATTAAGGTTCTTGACGATACTGGACCTGTGGGGAGTGGACTTGTATGGTTTCAGTCAGTCGACGGAATCAGTTTCCCCAGTCAAGCATTACCAAAATGGACCCCGCCAAGACCCCCGACTTAGTAATCTGCTAAACTTTCGGCACTTCTTGGATTTCCATTCTTGGTATCCCCTGGCGGTGACAAAGACAGACAATGGTAGAGGGAGATAATCTTTGTCCCATCTGGTGGCTCATTTCCACGCCACGGCTTCCGCGAAACTCTTGCTAAGGAAATTATCCCCCTTGGACTGTCCAATCGGCAGACCGCCAATCGCGCGGCCGCTAACTACAGAACGGCGATCAAATGCGACTTCATTTTCTGCCCTCGTCCTTCTCCCGTGTCGGGAAACCCTCTCCTCTCCTTTCGGGTCCTAGTGTTTACCGGAAATGCCTGAAACACCACCGGAAACACCGCCAAGTGTAGGAAGAATGCGAGAAAAAAAAATCCACACACAAATGTAAATGACGTAATATAAATCAAAATGTAAGACACGTTTGGTCTGGTCTGAAATAAAGTGAGATATGTCCCGAGCCCAGTTACATCCGTAACCCCACCATCTAGTCTCCGCCACAGTTTGGAAAATTGACGAGAAAAAAAAAAAGCGCCATAATTATATCTTCCGGTGTCCTGTTCCATGTCTTTGGCGATACCCATGTCTAAGCTGCTATAAAATCTGTTAACAACACGCTAAAGATTACAACAAAACCGACGATAATCAAACTAGGCTCACGTTTCCCGAGAACTACTTTGCGGAGGAGATCAAATGGCACGGCGCTGGACAATACGCAAAGAGCGAAAGCGCACGGTCAGCGGCGATTGACTGGCGTGGTGAGGAAAAACTAGGACACTGGCGAGCCGATATGCGATTTAACTGGATGAGAGTGCATTTTCCCGTTGCTAGGCGTGCAAAATCGCTGCGTCTGACCAGCCTCTGAAATTGTCTATAAGACCATGATGCACAGCGGGTAGCCGGGGTGGCCGAATGGTAGAGCGTTGGACTTCTAATGCTCGGGTCGTGAGTTCGTATCCCGGCTGGGGCCAAATATTTGTGCTGGCTTTTTCATCGTTGCCCCGTCTTTGATATCACTCGTATGTGGTGGAAAAGGACGTTAAAACCCCAAACACCCACCCACCCATGATGCACAGCCTTCTGATCTTCAACAAAATTACTTGATTTGAAAACCTGTTAGCTTTATAACCTTCAGTCTGTCGCTAAATTAGTTGGTAAGATCACTGGCATTCCACAAGACATTGTGAACGATTTGCACTAGAGAGTGATGTTAAGATTGTTGCTGACACTAATCAATCCCTGAACCCAGAATTCATCACTGTTCCGGGTGGGTGGGTGGGTGTTTTGGGGTTTAACGTCCTTTTCCACCACATACGGGTGATATCAAAGACGGGGCAACGAGAAAAAGGGCCAGCACAAATATGTGGCCCAGCCGGGATTCGAACTCACGACCCGAGCATTGGGAGTCCAACGCTCTACCATTGGGCCATCCCGGCTCCCCTACAGAAGATACAGAATGTCTCTTGCTGAAAAGACAACCGTAAAGAATCCATTTATTCCCAAAGACATTCCTTCATTGGCCGAATGACAAGGAAAAACATACAATATTTCCGAATAGTAGTCTGCTGGCTGTTGCCGCTGTTGTAATGCTGTATACGTTGAGTAGTTGTGCTTTTGTTAAGTTCATTGTTAAGTTTACGTTGTTTTTGTTGATATTATTATCGTATACTGGAGTGTCCAAGTCAAGTTTCCCCATGTGGAACACAAGTAGAAGTAGTAGTAGTAGTAGTAGTAGCAGTATTAGCAGTAGTAAACGGTCGGTCGGTGGTCTAGTGGTTAAGAGACTTGCCACCAATGCGAGAGGTCAGGGGTTCGAGACCCACAGAGGGCAAAGAATTTTTCCTTCTCGTTCATTCGGGCCGATCGTCAGGGCTTCCCTCCGGGTATTCCGGCTTCCTCCCACTCTGCTTTGGAAATGTTCAGCCCACCAAATTTGAAAAATAAATGCAATTCTGAATTCCGAAATTTGAATAGCTGAGCTGACCCTTCGCACTACGTGTTTGTAATGTGTTTATGTCCAGTGTGTGAGAGAATGCGTGTGATTCAGGTGAGCGTGCGTGTTGGGTTCAGATCGCGGCGCTTTGAGCCGATTCGTGAAATTGGGTAAAGCGCCTATACAATACTCATTATTATTATTATTACTATTAAACCTCACTCAGCTCATGTTACCAACCCTACCTCAATCGAACTGGGTTGCTAACCATAAACTTTAGGTGACCCTACACTAACCCTAAACTTCATTTTGGTAGTGTTTCCAGAGTTTCCGGTAAACAGCAGTACCCTCCTCCTTCAGCTGCCGGCCCTGACGACAAGGAGAAAGATAGCTTTTACGCAAGGGTCTTCTTCCCAGAATTCCGAGACAAAGATGGACGCGAAATGCCACCGCCCATATGCAATTTGGCGAGATTTGGCGAGGAAACGCGTTGTCTTCATGGCTTACAAAATGCTATGATGAATTCGTGAGGTTGCGAACTAATAATTGGGAATTCCATCCGCGGACACCGGAGGAATATGGGCTGGAGGGGGAGAGACGCCTTGCCTTTTGCCTCCCGGTGCCGAATGACAGAGATGGGGACTGTTTGATGAATGGCGCGAGTCTTGCGTGATTGCGTCCCCTAGAAGACAAAACTCAACGAGCCAAGGGGGGTAATAATGCTGCCACGCTGCTCCGCGAAAGAGAGCCGGAGGGGACAGAGTGGAGGTCTTGGAGTCAGGCCCTCTTGTGATCTGAACCTCTGATCTCTCTCTCTCTCTCTCTCTCTCTCTCTCTCTCTCTCTCTGTTTAAAGTCTTTTTCACTCTCGTTTTCATTCGTAAGTAGTCGGGTTTTTTTTTTTTTTTTTAACACGTCTTGTGTAGTACATGTATTAGCAACGGTAAGGTTGAAAACTAGTCTGACGACCAACACCTTTTTTTACTGTTCGTTCGTTCGATCGTTCTCTCTCTCTCTCTCTGTATGTGTGTGCCGGTGTGTCAGTGTGTGTGTGTGTGTGTGTGTGTGTGTGTGTGTGTGTGTGTGTGTGTGTGTGTGTGTGTGTGTGTGTGTGTGTGAGAGAGAGAGAGAGAGAGAGAGAGAGAGAGAGAGAGCCGTTGAATTTTCGTTCACACTGCCACAGACGTCAGTGTATGAGACTCAAAGTTCTATATATAATTAAGACAGACAGTCCCGAGCCTACAGGCACACCCACAAGGACAGCTGCTCCAAAATTAAATTTTGTCTTCTGTGAATTAAGCCTAGACATCTTGGAATGAGCAAAAATATCAGTGAGAAGTCAGTTTGGACAAATTGTTCTGTACTTTTGTATTTTGATCAGTTACTGAAAAAGCCTTTGAAAAAAAAAATTTCACACCTTCATTTTTTGCAGACATTTTCATTAAGCCACCGCTGAGACCTGTAGCACAACCTCAACGCAGACCCCCTGCCTCTGTCTAAATTGCAAGCAACGGATGTGTACATGGATGAGACGAAAACCACAGAAATGGAAATAGTTTGAAAAATAAAGGAAGGAGAAGAAAAAAAAAAAACACGCAGGAGGACGTTCAGACCGGTTCTCGCGCCCCAGGCGACACTGTTCCGTTACGATTCCTGGCGCGTGGCAATTGTGCCCCCACGGAGAGTTCCAGCGGAGCTGCGGAAATGAGAACGGTCTAAACGGTGCTGACGGTGTCGCCAGCGGCGCTAACTGCATCACACATCTCATTGAGTCGCCCGCCTCAGAGAGGAGAGTTCTCTAAAGGGAGACAAGCCAGGGTAAAAGTCTCGCAGGGAGGAGGTTTCAGTTTGATTTTGCACTCGCGTAGGCCTTTGGAAACAAAAACAAAACAAAAAACAAAAGAAAGAAAGAGGAAATGTGAATGGCACTCTCTTGGGTTGAAATATTGTGGTAGGGTCGTTTTCATGTAGAGAGGCCTGAGAACCATTATTATGAAAACCCGCGGTTTCACGAGAAAGATTACTCGTCTACTACACACGTTACCTAAGGTTTTGTTTTAATCCAATCCATTTCAATACAATGTCCGCTTAAAAAGCGCAGTAAAATTCCGTCAGAAACAGTTCATGCTTGTTACGGGTGGGTGGGTGGGGTTTAACGTCCTTTTCCACCACACACGGGTGATATCAAAGACAGGGCAACGATGAAAGAAGAGAGAGAGAGAGAGAGATTTGCTGTGTTCGAGACCGTCAGTAAGTCTAATTTCATCTATAAACGAACACTAAAAATCGATTTAGTGGTCTAATTTAAACTTTCCAACATCATCTGAATTCACCTGCAATTCGTTATGTTCGTCTCGTATGTGTTAGAAGGGCCATGAGAGACTCAAACGAGGGGTTTGCCAGTTTTCCACGAATTTGCGGCGAAGCAAACGAAATTCTCCGTTTCATACACCATCATCAAACTTAGAACCATTGCTAAAAAAAAAAAAAAAAAAAAACTTAGCGTTAACCTGCAGGTCAAAGAATACTAGCAAATACAAGAGACCTCAAAATGCCTGTATATATTCCCTGTTAGGCTCAGGCATCATAGTCATACCTAAAAATGCTTCAGTCTAGAAGGGTGGGCGGGTGGGTTTTGGGGAGTTTAACGTCCTTTTTCACCACGTAAGGGTGATATCAAGGGGGTGGGGTGGGTGTTTGGGAGTTTAACGTCCTTTTCCACCACATACGGGTGATATCAAAGAAGGGGCAACAATTAAAAAGCCACCACAAATGTTTAGTCCCAGTCGGGATTCGAACTCACGACCGGAGCATTGGAAGTCCAGCGCTCTACCATTCGGCCACCCCGGATTCCCCAAGGGGGATATCAAAGACGGGACAACGAGAAAAAGGCCAGCATAAATATATGGCCGCAGCCGGGGATCGAACTCACGACCCGAGCACTGAGAGTCGAACCATTCGGCTACCCCGGCTCTTCGCTTCAGTCTAGAAACAAGATTACCATGCACACATCATGCAAAGGCACGTACCTGACAGGAGTTGTTGTTTTTTTTAATTGAATGTCTCCTTTCCGCTCAGGCCTCACTGGAGTAATGCTAGTCTACTCTCTGTTTAGGCCGGAAAGCCACTTCACCCAAATCCACTCGCATCACCTTTGCCTCTCTTGTGCGCAAAAAGTCCCAGCTTCACTGACAGCTTGCCTCCTGTTGCAACCCCCTGGCATGCACCTTGAACTACAAAATACAAAAATCGCGAAATTCACGTATTTTCGTAACAACAAAAATCGCCACAAACTAGGACACTCGCCAAAGAGGCTCCTTTCAAGTAAACAACAAACTTGACCCCCACCCCCCCCCCCCCCCCCCCCCACGATCAACTTGTGTCCGTAGGCTTGCAACATCGCCATAAAGACACCCAATCAAAAAAAAGTTGTGTAACTTGTGAAAGTGAGAGAAGCACGCGGAAAACCTCCTTTACATCGACCACACAAGATCTGTAACTGGACCTAACAAGATTTCACGAGGCGCTGAGCTTTTGGCGCCGTGCGAACCATGTGTGTGGCATTTCATATATCTGCGGTGTGAGAGACGAAAGGGGATCCAACATGATGTTTCCATTTTTTGCCTGCCTTTTTTCCCCAAACCTGTATTGACTCTAGCACAGTACAGGTTCAGCTTTAGTGTGTGGTTGTGGTTGTTGTGGTTGTGGTTGTTGTTGTTATACAGTGTTCTTTTCACCGTGGGATAACCATGTATTGCTTAAATACTTCCAAAAATAAGTATAAATAAAGAAAAGAAGGAACCGGCAAAAGCTTCCGCATATGAAAATGCCGACACTGAATCAGACTAGGAACATGCTCACAACTGACTCAGATTAGTTCTACAAAGCCAGACTGAAAACAAAAATCATGTTTCAGTCAATGCATCAACTGTAGCTCATTTAAGACAGTCTTTAACCTACACAATAGAATAATTATATACTTACACACACTGGAAACGAAAATCAAGCTGTTGAATACACTGCATATGAATACGGTTGAAGAGATGATCCCAAGGATGTGTAAGATATTTATCGAGCCAAGCACCTTACCGCCTCAGCCACCTCCATACAATCGCGTACACTGACTTTCATGAAATATTACTCGCGTTGTGTGCGAACATTCCTCTGAATGCCCTAAAGGTGGCATGCCACCCCAACAGAACAATGTCACAAAATGGACCTCTACAGCAGTCCTGGCAACTATTGCTATGGCCCACAACTGGTGCCGCTTCCTTATTTTCAAGTGCCAGTTTCAGTGTTTGCAATCATTCTACCGGAAGCGTACTGAACAAAAACTGTTGCCGAACTACGATAAGATTGTGGCGACCTGTATGAGTGACTGACTGGTTCCTTTGTTGCTGGGAGAAAGCTTGTGGGTCCTTCGGGCAGAAGCGAAGTTTGACAGATTTTCTGATTGGTTGAAAATATTACCCTCTAGAGAGATCTGTTATGCCAATTCTTCATTCGCGCCTACTCAGCTTACGTTTAGGTTTCTTACGGGTAGACAAGAGCTTTCACCAAGCAGCATTTTTTCCTGACTGGTGAAAACGCTCTCTGTGGAGAAGTCTATGATGCCAAGGCTACATTTGCGTCTTCCTCAGCATACATTTCCCCAAAATTAGATTTCTCACAGGAAAACAAGAGCTGTCACCAAGCAACACTTTTTCCGGCTAAATCTGTTTTCTTTGGTGAGATCTATGATCGATGATCTTCATTTGCGTCTCACTCAGCATACGTTTCTCCAGAATCAGATTTCTTGCAGAAGACAAGAACTTTCACCTATTCGCTAAAAACGCTCTCTGAGGAGAAATCTGTGATGCCAGCGCCTCATTTGCTTCGTACTCAGCACATACACTCAATAATTAGGTTTCCTACAGGAAGACTGGGACATTACAGTGCGGACCTGCAGGCCGATCTGCCCGCCATCCGATGACCTCGTGACCCACTGCCTGTGGACGTCCTCGCTCCAATAACTTGCACTGCATCCCTCGTCCCGGCTCATTCCGCCCACAGTGACCCTGAATGATCCTGGCCTTCCCCCCAAATCCTCTACGGCAAAAAAACGGAGTGGGATGTGCAACACCTCAACCCGCGGCCAGCATGGTGCAGTCTGCAGCTCTAGATCTGTGGGTAATGAAGCGTAAAGCAGCGGGACCTCGCAGGAGACGGAGAGTTTCACGCTCCAGTTGATCGCAGTCGCCATCTTCGCCATGTGGGTTCGTCACAACCTTTTGATGTGGAGCGTTTGCGGTTTGCGTGTGGAAATGTTGTGGGGTGTTCTTACTCTGGGAAACGTTAGTGATTTCTTTGTTGTAACGACATGCACCGGAAAAGACGGGCGGATTCTACGCGGTTCCGAGGCAGGAAACAGAAACAGAAATTGAATTAGGAGAGAACGTAGATGTCACAAGGCAAAAGAAACAGGACAGAGGTGAACTGGAGAGTTGGAACATGAGGAACTTGTCTTGTCCATGAGCAGTGTCCTGTAATCTGAGCTGACCCCCCCCCCCTCTCTCTCTCTCTCTCTCTCTCTCTTTCTCTCTGGATTTTTCCCTTCACGTGTCCACAAGCTCGCTACTAGAGTTACGTGGAATAGTTGCTACATCATGGTGTCCTGACCGCTAGAATATTAAACTAAAATTATAAAATGGACAGAGTGATCTAATCAGAAAGAGTTTAAATCAAAGATAGTTGAAAAAGAGATGCTTAAAAAGAATCCTCCTCTTTTCTACTATCTCTGCCTAACAGACCTACTTTATCCTCTAAGCCTAAAAGCAAGATCTTTCGATAGGCAAGACTAAATCTACACACACACACACACACACACACACACACACACACACGCCCTATATCGAGCGGAGGAGAGAGAAGCCTGCAGCGGAAAGTGAAGCTCCGACCCACCTCCTGTTTGTCTCCCCTTCCCAACATCGTTTCCCTCCCTTTTCACGCTCGAGTGACGTATCGGAGAGTTATCTTTCTCTCGGTAAAAGGCTCTTCGCATCCTGTCATATGCATGGGTGACCTTAATCGACACTTTTTTCCACGTACTGAAGCTGCGCGAGAGGCTGCGGTGTTGGCGCTGGCTTTCAACCGTCGTTTTTGCTGGACCCTGATCCTTTTAGACTCTGTACATGAGTGGTAAATGTGGTGTGTAATTAACAAACTTGATGAGATTTTTTTTTCTTTCATCCCTTGGCGGTCAGTGTGTGTTGTCCTGTAATGACTCGAAGCCGAGGTAGGGTGGGTGGGTGTTTGGGAGTTTAACGTCCTCTTCCACCACGTAAGGGTTATATCAAAGACGGGACAACGAGAAGAAAAAAAAAAAAGGCCAGCACAAATATTTTACACCAGCCGGGATTCGGGTGGGTGGGTGTTTGAGGGTTTAACGTCCTTTTCCACCACATACGGGTGATATCAAAGACGGGGCAACGATGAAAAAGCCAGCACAAATATTTGGCCCCAGCCGTGATACGAACTCACGACCCGAGGATTAGAAGTCAAACGCTCTACCATTCGGCCACACCGGCTCCCCACGTGCATTAGTGGACATGTGCGCCGGTTCGAACGAAATGTTAGTTATGATCCCAGTCACTGATGCTTGATGCGTATAATAAGATACGTTATATACCTGCCATACGGGGCAGTTGTTCCGAAGCAGACCTAGCTAGGCTATTACCGGTATCTTGTCAGTGCAGCCTCTAGTCCCAGGTTGTTAGTGCCTAATCAGGAGAGAGGTTTTCTAAGAAATCGTGGCCAGTGTAGCGGAGTTTAGAGAACTATAGGAAAACCGTTGGGCAGCTTGGACACTCCTCATCGTGGACAATTCGATTCCCAGAGAGATAATTTCCACGTGGACACGCTTTGAAAGTGGGGTCGAAACTTGAAGAACAACTATTTTCGTGCCTCGGCGCAGGTTGGTTGGCTGGTTGCAAATTCAAAGTTATTTTCCGTCGAATAAGAGCGATATCAAATACTGGCAAGGACAACAAGGAAACATCCACCCTCCCTTTCCCCATCCCACCTTCACAGAGCTGTCTCCTGCAGAGAAAATACGCGTTCTTAGCGTCCTGTGTGAGGAGATCCTAACTCACCGCCTGTGCGTCTGCCCAGAGGGGATATATATCCGGGTAGGAACCCAGTGACCGCACTAGAACTGTCTGAGATCCCCGGCACTTTACCGACGTTTGCCCAAGTTATCCATCACATCTCACAAACTCCCTGTCTCCGTTGCATGTGCTCGGCTGCCCGGTACCCCGGGCTATGCAAGGGCGACTGACATCAAAGGTCCAGACGACAGACTCTTGAAATATCGCCAGCTTTGGTGAGGCTGTACAGAGGCGCAGAAGAGGGGTAAATCACAGACCCCCGCTGCCCAAAATGCGCAAGACGCGCTCGTAAAGATGTCATGTGTGCGCCAGGGAGATTGCCGGGGACACTTACGTTTCCACGACTGGTTGCCCTCTCATTAATGGCGGAGTTTCCGGGGGATGGTAAAATCTTTAGGGTTGTGCCACCAAGACCTATGGGCCGTCCAAGTCCGGCTGACGTGGTAATTTTCTAGCGTTTGGAAGAAGAAGGAGAAGAAGAAGAGGAAGAGAAGAGAGAGAGAGAGAGAGAGAGAGAGAGAGAAGGGTGACTGGGTGGGTTTAACGTCCTTTTCAACCACGACAGGGTGATATCAAAGACGGGGCAACGCGAAAAGTGCCAGCACAAGTATTTGGCCCCAAATGGGGTCCGAACTCACGACCCGAGCATTGAGAGTCCAACACCCTACCATTCGGCTATCCCGGCTCCCCGAGAGTGTGTGAGAGAGAGAGAGAGAGAGTGGATGTTTAGGGGGTTTAACGTCCTTTTCCACCACATACGGGTGATATCAAAGACGGGGCAACGATGAAAAAGCCAGAACAAATATTTGGCCCCAGCCGGGATTCGAACTCACGACCAGAGCACCAGAAGTCCAACGCTCTACCATTCGGCCACCCCGGCTCCCCAAGAGAGAAAGAGAGAGAGAAGTTTATTTCAGGACAGTGGCTTGTAGGTATAAATCTGCCTAGCTTACAAGCTGACCTGCTAATCTAAACTAAGACTCTAAAAAACTAGTCGATAAAATAAAAGAAACTAATACGAAACAGAATAAAACCAACTGAAAAATAAAACTGGCAGGTTAATGAGTAAAACAGTTTCCAAAGTCAACGGGGGAGCGGGGGAGAGAATATTAGGCTCTGTCTATCTCCGATTCTCTTTACGTGCAGTGTATCACAGTTCTTCGTTGTCCATACCCGCTGCAAGATCTTGGGTCCTATTTTGTTTTGACAAAATGCGATTTTTTTTACAGACTAAGAGGCAAAAATAGATTTTGTGAACGCCAAAGAGGCTTATTTAAGTTTGAAAAGGTTGCATAAAATATTCCCTGCAAAATCGTTAACTTAATATCGGAAAATGCTCAGCCGGCAGACAGATCACTAAGTCAACACCCAACCAGAGAGTTATTTTTGTGTTCCCTCTAGATCAACCCAACTGTTTTCCTGTCTTTTTTTCAGTTTTGTGTAAATATGACCACTTGGTCGACCAAAAACGTTGATGTCACCACTTCGTTGTCAGACACAAATAAACCATTACCGCACACGCATCAAGAACTTCCATCATAGGTCAAACCAGAAGCTTCCCCATATCCACCAACCCCCCCCAACCCCCCCCCCCCCCCCAACCACCACCGCCTCCCGCCACCCCTTCTCCGTCTTCCCCAAATGAGGTCTTTCAAAGCGACTTCGCTGTTCTCTTCCCTTCTCTCTCTCTCTCAAAACATCAAAAATATTTTCCCAATTCACTCACACTCGCCTACTTCTCTTAACCTGCGGGGAAGCCGAGCTTTTGAAATCGTAACTTCCAAAGACGAGAGAGAGAGAGAGAGAGTGCAGCCCCGATCCATATTCGTGACACCTCCGGAGCAAGAGGAGGGAGACAGCAATAACCACCGGAGCTTTTTGGCCAATTTTTGACGATGTCAGATGTTTTGGCAAAGTCACTTTTTGTCCTCTCTCTCTCTCTCTCTCTCTCTCTCTCTCTCCATGCTCTTCCTCTCATGCCCCGCCGCTGTGAAAAGAAACAGGAGGGAAAAGTTCCCTCACAGCCAGCGAGTCCTTGCTGCCGAAACCGGCAATCAAATGGAGCGTGTTTTTTGTGTCCGATGGGAGAGTAATTTCCTGCAACAGGCAAAAACACATTATCGGCGCATGCCCTGTTGCTTGATCCTCACTCTCTGACGCCAAAGAGATGGGTCCAGCTTGCAACGAGACCATGTGATTTTGGGTTGCAGTATTGCCAAAAGCCATGCACTTATCCAGCAGGAGAGTACGGGAGCGGGTTGTGAAATCGTGCCTTGCAGGCAGACTGCCCTTGATTTCGTCCAAATCGTTGCAAACAAAAAGTTGATGAAGTATCTGCTCTAGATTATCATTCTTTGCTTGCGCCATCACTGTGTGTGTGACCTGCTGGTGAAAGTGTGAAATTTTCATGTGTCTTGAAGAATTTGTTCTTTTCATAAGATAAATGGCGATGGGAAGGGGAGTAAATACTCGAACAGTTTATCTTGCCAAAACTGCCACACACAAAAAACACAGCATGCGCCTGCTTCATTTTCACGAGTACCGAAACTCTTCACACCAAAAACAAAAATGTCACATTTCGCCGCTGTCTCGGCAGTTTCCTAGAAAGATTACGAAAATAAGCACACACACACACACACACACACACACACACACACACACACACACACACACACACACACACACAGACAGAGAGAGAGAGAGAGAGAGCCTGTGCCTGTTTCAGTCTCACTGGTACCGATATTCTTAAAACAAACAAAAAAACAAAAACAAAAAACCCAAAAGCCAATTATCGCCAGTATCGCCAATTTGATCGAAAGTTTACACCAACAAAACGTCTCCCATCCCGAAGCCATCCCCTTCCCCATACCCCCTTTTTCAGGAAAACGGATTGCGCACGAGGTTGAACATCGGACACAAAATGAAGAGGTCGCAGGTTTGCATCCGGTAAGAACAAATTTTCTACAGGTCTTTTTTCAAATGAATACCCCCCGGCCCGTCCTTGAAAATCACCCTGGCGACGGACAGACGACGTTATGGATAAGATAACCAACCTCTTCTGCAGAGTGACAAACTTTAGAAAAAAACAACCCGCGATGTTGTGAGTTTAGATGGACATGATGTCAGTGTGGCCTGTTTCTATGAGCAATGTGTCTAATTAATAATAATAATAATAATTTTTAAGGGACGCCCTCCCTCCCGCAGGAACTCAGGGCGCCTTCCAGTCAACACGCACTCACTCACACAGAAACGGAAACACACGCAACATTCCTCCACACATTACAATTAACTACAAACACATAGTGTGCAGCATCATTCACTTTGTTTAGGGTTTTAACGTCCTTTTCCACCATATAGGGTGATATCAAAGACGGGGCAACGATGAAAAAGCCAGCACAATATTTGGCCCCAGCCGGGATCGAACTCACGACCCGAGCATTAGAAGTCCAACGCTCTACCATTCGACCACCCCGGCTCCCCGCATCATTCACGGCTTCCCCCGTCTAATTACATCTGAGAACGAACAATGCTCATAACATTCACGAAGAACTTCGACTGACACCCGTTACGTAAAAGGGAAAATATAAATAAGGAAAATAAAAAAAAGGAGTGAACAGTGGCGGAAAGGAACAGTTTAAAGGCCCGTCTTACACACAATGCTATGTTCACGAATCGTTCTCAGCTCTTTTGGTAATGTCTCAAATGGTACCATGCAGACACTTCTACAGTGACAGCAACTTACGGGCTGGCACCGACCCAAGAGGTACACGTGACGCAAATCAGCTAGTGTTGCGGCTACGATTAGCCGCCGGGTTGGAGATGTGAATTTTCGCCTGCTCGCATAGTGCGTAGACGGCATTGTATCGCCTTCAGACCTCTACTAATGATTACGACAGAGTATTTCGAGCGTATAGTTAGTTAGTTAGTTAGTTAGTTAGTTAGTTAGTTAGTTAGTTAGTTAGTTAGTTAGTTAGTTAGTTAGTTAGTTAGTTAGTTAGTTAGTTAGTTAGTTAGTTAGTTAGGGCTTAACGCCACGCAAGCAACAAAGACTATTTGCGGCTAATCAAGGTCCTTCTTCGCCAGAATAAAATAAAAAAGGAAGACAATAAAACAAGGTGTTAATATATATAAAAAAAATCTATCCGGTTTAAATAGTAAACACGTTTCACTTCTTTGTACATCGAACATATAGAGGTCGAGCATAGTCCGTATTACTTGAGATGTCTAAAGTTTATAGAACAGACTTGATTCTTTCAAGAAGCTAAAGATGCTGTCAGGGGGAAACCATCCCGGAACACCACCTTCAGAGAATCTGCGCAGTATTGTCACAAGTTACCGCGAATCTCGGCAAGATCCACGCACGAGATTTCGAGCGTAGAGGCGGATCCGCTTCTGCGCGACCCGTGCCCTCTTCTATCAAGCCGGACCTTAGGAGTCATCGTCCAGCGCTTGAAGAGGATGGCCCGGCTTTTGGCAAAATTATCGGATTTCTGCGTAGCTGATTCGGGCGGCAAACAGTAATTAGCAGAGCAAATACTCCCCCATACTTGCATCAAGAGATGGGGCGGGTCTTCATCTCTCTGTGCCGGGCTTTGAAGAAATCTTTATGACGGACGCCATTAAATTTTGGTTTCCTCTCTCTCTCTCTCTCTCTCTCTCCGCTCTCTCAACGCGATCGCCCCCTTTCCGCTCCTTCCCTCACACACACACCTGTTGTTTACTGTTCATCGGGAAGGGGGGGGGGGGAAGGGTGGTGTGGAAACGTCCTTTTCCACCAAGTATGGCTGATATCAAAGACGGGGCAACTGGAGAAATGCCACTGGGCAGCACAGATATTTCGCTGGGATTCGAACTCACGACCCAAGTAACGAAAGTCAACCCACTACTATTCGATCATCTTGGCATTTCCCCATCTTGGGGAGGGGGGCGGGGTGGGGGGTGTCTCTCCGGGTCCTCCGGCAGTCCTTCCCCAGCCAGATTCAAAAGAACTAGGTGGGTGGCGCTACACCGCAGTGACACGCTAACCCCAAGGAAAGCAAACCCCGAAAGTTCCAACCTCTTTGAGGAAGGCATGGCTTCACACATTTTGCTCAAAGTCTGCTTGCTTGCGACCACTCATGCCTCACCCCTTTCCACCAAAACCTCGTCCCCACCCCGCACCCCGGAACCCCTCATCCGCGACAGTCAAGGATACATCAAGAGGCCGACCTGGCGGTCTGCTGGATTGAACAGTGTTCCGATGCACTGTTCAGTTAGGGTAGCTGTCCCTTCCCCCATAACCTGCCCGTTACGACCCCTCTCAAATCCACCCCATCTTATGCCGTGGGACGTTAGGCCCAACTAACCACCCACCCTCCCCCTCCACCCCCATCCCCCACCCCCCGAACCTCCACTACCACCACTACTACCACCACCCTCCTCCTCGCTTTTTGTGACAGAAAATGCCGAGAGACGCCTGAAGGGGTCCGAATGCAATCAGAGTCTGCTGGTGACCCCTGCTAATTCGATCCCAGCTCTGGCCTATTGTACAGGGTCGTTACACCATGTAATGGAATTTCGCCTTGCGCTCCCAGCTTCCGAAAGCGACATGCTGCTTTTCTATAGGCTACAAAAACGCTACGGCCCAAAGGGGGGACTTTAAGCGGTGTCGCTAGAACGTTAACGAGAAAGAGAGGAAAAACAAAATAAAAATACTGTTGTCGAAGAAGCACGACAGCCCCCCCCCCCCCCCCCCCTTCGCCTCCTCCCCCTCCCCCCAACATCTGTAAGACTCACTCCTTGGGGGGAAGAGAAAGTTTGATCAATCAAAATGCTGTAGCGTCATCTTTGGGTTTATACACGTATCGGTTGTGTTCCGAGTGGACGAGAAACTCATGTCTCACTGCCCTGGTTCTTGGGGCGATTTCTTTGCGCAAGTACAATGTCAACGGATTTTGTTCTTTGATACATTTTGCACTAGCTATGTGGTAATCGTTTCTTGAAGGAAAAAGGAGAAGAAAAAAAAAGGGAGGGTTTTGTTGTTGTTGTTTTAGCAACACCATATGAACACCCCATACAGCAGCAGCACTCATAGCATTACTCTTTTAGAATAATTCAGCCTATAGAATTCTAACTTTTAGAATAATTCAGCCTATAGAATTCTAACTTTTAGAATAATTCAGCCTATAGAATTCTAACTTTTAGAATAATTCAGCCTATAGAATTCTAACTTTTAGAATAATTCAGCCTATAGAATTCTAACTTTCAGTGCCTGATCTCAACCTTTGCACCACATGATTTATTTTTCGTGCTCTTCCGTGTATTGTTGGTTGCGCGTGTTTCACGTGAGCGTGCGTTTGATTCAGCTCATGGCGCTTTCATCCAAGCGGTTGGGTTATGCGCCTGCTGATAATGTTCGTTAGTGTCACATTGTTACACACATTTCCACAGACCTGCGTACCGGCTGTTCTTGATACATGTACGAGTTGAGATATACTGACGGAGCGGGTGGGTGGGTGTTTGGGGGTTTAACGTCCTTTTCCACCACATACGGGTGATATCAAAGACTGGGCAACGATGAAGAAGCCAGCACAAATATTTGGCCCCAGCCGGGATACGAACTCACGACCTGAGCATTAGAAGTCCAACGCTCTACCATTCGGCCACCCCGGCTCCTCTATACTGACGGAGAACTAGACGTTTTGCACTACATGTACGTGCACGTGAATTTCCCACTGCAAACACCATTGCATAGTTCGACCGGATTGTAGAATTAGCGTGGAATTTCACCAGTAAAGTGCACACTGTACTGGACAGGGGTGGGTGGGATGGGGGTTTGGGGGTTTAACGTCCTTTTCCACCACATACGGGTGATATCAAAGACGGGGCAACGATGAAAGGGCCAGCACAAATATTTGGCCTCAGCCGGGATACGAACTCATGACCCGAGCATTAGAAGTCCAACGCTCTACCATTCGGCCACCCCAACTGTACTGGACAATGTGTCACTAAATGTAATTAGCTTCAATACTTCGTGATACCTGCTTTGAATGCAGTTAAAACGGCACCATTAAACTTAACAGCAGCAGAATCAAGTATCACACACACACACACACACACACACACACACACACACACACACACACACACACACACACACACACACACACACACACACACACACACACACACACACCCCGAAGAACAAGGAAAATGACCAGTGATCCAATAATCGTGCGTGTGTGTAGGGGTGGGGGCAATACCCTTTTTCACCATACAAGGGTGATATCAGAGACAAAGCAACAAGGTAAACGTCAGTACAAAGTGTCGAGTCCCTCCTGAATATCGACAATCATTTCCTGCTACAGCTATTTCAATGTTGTTTACCTCGTCTCCGTGCATGTGCGGGCAGCCCCTTGACGTCAGTCACATTGTGAACGGCTGTGAAGGCTTGCCCGCCAGCCTCCAGCCAGTCTGGGACCTGAGAGACAGACACTCACTGAAGACCGCAGACTTCCTCAGGCCACACCAAGCCCTTGGCGATAGGCCAATGAGAATCCTGGCCGACGCAATCGTCAGATCAGATCTGACAAAATGGTTCTAATACCAAAGAGTGAAAGGACACCCCAGTGATGATCCAAAGGCAAAAGCACGGATGACAAAACAGACCGAGGCACTGAAAAACAACCCAGACCAGGCATCTGAGACCCAAGTAGAGAACCTCTGACGTTGCCCAAAGCAAAACAAAACAGCCCTTATCCACCCCAAAGACACTCCCCCAGCCAAGCAGCCAAAGACACATGCCAGGAACAACTTGTCTTTAAGGGCTAAAAGCCATAGGACGTAAAGCAAGCTAATGATGATGATCCCCGTGCATGTACGCATATACAGATAGAATTATGAAGGTCCATTTCATCCCGTACTTTCGACCTTTCCAGGTCAAAGTTTGCTTCTTGCTCAGCACTTAGTATAAGGCATCATCAAGTTTTCTTTCTTTCCAACAAGGGATAAATGTAAATAATGTATTAACAGAAATAGTGCAATAAAAGTGCAATGTAAGGATGGCATGAATAGTGTAGTGATAACGTGAATAACATGATGGTAATAATGATAATATATGATACATATATGATAATGTATTGTAATAATATATATAATAAAGTATTGTAATGATAATGTAATTAATGCAATGATAATTTCGTACAGTGATATGAGTGTCATGATGATGTGAATATGTAATAATAATGAAATGATTATGATATAATGGTACAATTAAATGTAGTGAAAGTGTAATTAATGAAATGATAATATATGATGTAATGATTATGATAATACAAATATTACAATAATGTAATATAATGAAAATGCAAATATATTTTTGTCTTGTTTCCAACTCATTCTTCGGCAATAGTAGCCATTACACATAATTATCTACACGTAAACATGTCAACACATGATAAGTACTCAGGTTTCTACACATAACACACTTCTACAAGCAGATTTCATGTACCAATGCACGTGAAGAAGTAGACACACGAGTGCATCAGATTCTGCTGAAATGTCATAACCTTACAGTTATACAACTGTACAGAGAACGCAAAAAAACTGAAAGGTCATAAATTCTGAACACTCAAGCCTAACAGTGGATTCAACAAGGTCACAACTAGTATGCCCATGCTTCAGTCTAAGGACCCACGTACAAATCAATACAAGTCAATAAACGAAAAACAACTATTCGCCGCAGGGCATGTTTTCCTTTTCCGATTCTGTCTTATTTTCTTCTTCTTCTTCTTCTTTTTTTTTTTTTTTTTTTTTTTTCGTTCCTTTAGATTTTCTCTTGTTTTCTTTGGCTTGTGTCTTTTTTTTCTCTTTTTTTCCTTCCGTGTTTTCTTTCTTTCTTTTTTTCTTTTTTTTTTTTTTTTTTTTGGGGGGGGGGGGTGTCCCCTTTGTCTTTCCTCTTTTTGGATTTTTGTTTTTCCTCTTTTGGCTTTTTCTTCCTTTTAACTTCCCTTTTCTCACTCACTTTTTTCTTTTTTTTAATTGTTGGCATTTTAGGCAAAACGTGTGACCGAGTCACAGCTGATGCAACATAAATACGTCACAGTTTCAATACAATTTCAAAATGAACACTCATTACTACATAAATCATCATGGCAATACATTTGTTGCGGGAACTGACATTTTATCCAGAATACACTGTAATGTAAAGTCAGTAACAACCACACTTCTAGTCATCTAAATACTTAAGGGCAGTGATGGAAGCTGACAATGATTTATCACGAATACAGTCATTGTAATGTAAAGTCAGTAACAACCACTTTTCCAGTCATCTAAGACATACGGGCAGTTGTGGAAGTTGACAATAATTTATCCAGAACACAGTGTAATATAAAGTCAGTAACAACCACACTTCCAGTCAGCTGATACGAAAGGACAGTCGTGGAAGCTGACAATGATTCATAAAATATACATTCTTATGTAAAGTCAGTAACAACCACACTTCCAGTAATCTAAGACATAAGGGCAGTTGTGGCAGTTGACAATAATTTATCCAGAATACAGTGTAATACAAAGTCAGTAACAACCACACCGCCAGTCATCTAAGACATAAGTGCAGTTGTGGAAGTTGACAATAATTTATCAAGAATACGAGAATCGTATATTGTAATGCAAAGTCAGTAACAACCACACTGTAAGTCATCTGAGACATAAGTGCAGTTGTGGAAGTTGACAATAATTTATCAAGAATACGAGAATCGTATATTGTAATGCAAAGTCAGTAACAACCACACTGTAAGTCAGCTGAGACATAAGGGCAGTTGTGGAAGTTGACAATAATTTATCAAGAATACGAGAATCGTATATTGTAATGTAAAGTCAGTAACAACCACACTGTAAGTCAGCTGAGACATAAGGGCAGTTGTGGAAGTTGACAATAATTTATCAAGAATACGAGAATCGTATATTGTAATGCAAAGTCAGTAACAACCACACTGTAAGTCAGCTGAGACATAAGGGCAGTTGTGGAAGTTGACAATAATTTATCCAGGATACAGTGTAATATAAAATCAGTAACAACCACACTTCCAGCCAGCTAAGACATAAGGGCAGCTGTGGAAACTGACATCAATTTATCAAGAATATATTGTAATGTAAAGTCAGAAACAACCACACTTGGGAGGAAACTTGGGATCTTAAACTGCAGCAGTTGGAAAACGAAGGGACAGGGGAAGGAAGCTGGGGGAAGGGGGGGGGGGTGGAGAGGGACGGGGGATTTTAATGCCCACTCAGCTTCACAGTCAGTGGTCATCTGTGGACGTTGATATCACGTGATATCAAGAATAGCACACGTAACGTCAGTGACAAAATACTTCAAGAGGAGACAATTAAGGGAAAACGTGGAATCTAACTGAAACATTTGGGAAAAGGAGGTATGTGTAGGTTGGGGGAGAGGGAGGATTGGAAGGATGGGGGGTTGCGGGGGGTGAAACGTGTATAAAATCAACGTCCACCCAGCTTCACAATGGCCTTCTGTGAAGGATGATAGCATCAACAGATCGAGATACACGTTATGTCAGTAACAACCATACTTCCAGTCAGCTAGTGACAGCTGGGGGACAGTTGTGGAATTTGATATCAAGAAAAATACATGTAAATTGTAATGTCAGTAACAAGCAAACTTCCAGTCAGCTAGTATGGGAAGAGAGAGGGAACGTGGAATAGTAACATGGAACATTTGGGTGGGTGGGGTGGGTGTTTGGGGGTTGAACGTCCTTTTCCACTACATACGGGTGATATCAAAGACGGGCCAACGATGAAAAAGCCAGCACAAATCTTTGGCCCCAGCCGGGATACGAACTCACGACCCGAGCATTTGGAATATTTGGAAATCGAGGAAGGGGCTTGGGGTGTTGGTGGCGGGGGGGGGGGAATGGAGGGGGGTTGGGGGGGGGGATTGTGATGTAAAGGGAGAGGGCAAGCGAGCTATCATTTGTATATACTCGATGGGTAGACGTGCATAATTACATTTCCATTCATACTCATTGACCCTATCCGTCTCGGGTCCGTGTATCACTGAAAACACTTGCACTAAAGTAATGGTTGTTGAACGAAGTCTGATATACGTTGGAGGATGCTAATATAATTGAGCATTCTGTCCCCATACATATGAACCGTATCTTTGTTTGAAAATGTAAATCAACACAGCTGTGACAAACATGGAAGCTTTTCGTATGGGATTTACTGGTGTGGTTTGACTATTATTATTTTGCGGGTACATAGTTTGCGAAGTATAAAGTAAAGCGAAAAAAATTTCATCTTCTTCTTTAAATTTTGGAAGAAATCCTAAGATTTGTCCTGACATAAACGCAGTTTGGAACTGGCTTGTCCTCACCAGAGTAGTTCAACATGTGCGCCTGAATAAATAAAATAAATAAATAAATATCTTTGCACACAGAAAGTGTATATTGTACACTTGGAATTTTGCAGCTTTCTACGGCCCTGAGCAACTGACTGTGATGTGTAACGGTCAGGCTCCACATATCAAAATAGGAAAAAAAATGAACTACAAAAAAAATAAATAATAAATAAACGAATTGATAAATAGGAACACCAGGCGTGTACTGTATAGGCACGTGCAATGGTCGTCAACACATCACAATGACGTTTTAACTGGGTCAGGAGACTACCATCCGAAGAAAACCCCGCACTGCTGCCGAGTTACTCCGCTGGTGTTTCAGCGGTGCCCTCCACGTCACCACCTACTGGTCATCCTGCCTACGTCATTTTTGTGAGTGATACTTCAAACTATCAGCGTGATATGCTGATAAATGAAAAAATATCGGAAATAGATAATTAAAAATAAAAGAAAAAAAGAAAAATCAATCAAAACAGATAAATGTAAGAAATGAATTTTAAAAAAAAATACACAAAAGATGAATAATATTATACAATAAATAAATAAATAAAAGAAATGATGAATATACAATAAATAAGCAAAAACAGAAATGAATATGAATAAACAAATAAATGCAGTACACAGGGTCCCTACTGTATGCACGTGCTTTGGTCACATCATTACTGGCCAGAAATTCTGTGCTGCAACATCTGCAAGAACTATTGTTCTGTGGTTTCTATTGAGAAGTAAGCCAGCTCCAAACGGCCTCAGAAATTTGTACTGTCAGTACTTCAACCTAAGTCTCGTTCTTACGTCTCCAAATGATACTTACCTGGGTCAAACCACACGATACCCGGAAAAAAAATGCTAAGCTGAATAGTTGGTGTTTTTTTTTTTGTTTTTTTTTAGTTGAATCTATAGGTTCAAGTGAATGGGTCGTGTGCAAACAGAAGGGAGTATTCTATTAACTTTCTCAGCGCGAGTGACTACGATGCTAAGTGTTCTGCGACAACGCAGCAGATTGCACTGACAGGATAAAGATTGACACAATGAAGGAACGCAGTATTTGCAGGTCGAGTGGGTTATGGCCTTAGCCGCGCAAGCAGCAAGGACTATAATTGCGGCTGAGAACGTGAAAGGAAAGAGATCTGTAAGGATTCGGTAAGGAATGTCAGGGCTTTTGGCACCTGCAGGTTTCACATTTGCACCCAGAGTCGCGTGTCATAGGTTTCACGCCCACTTGTGGATGGGTGGGTGGGAATGCATGGTTTTTTTTTTATGTGCATGGCTGCAACATGTGTGTGCGTGTGCGCGCGTGCATGTGCGGGTGCATGCTGCTGTTAGCATGTTCACGCATGTGTGTGTGTGTGTGTGTGTGTGTGTGTGTGTGTGTGTGTGTGTGTGTGTGTGTGTGTGTGTGTGTGTGTGTGTCTGTGTGTGTGTGTGTGTCTGTGTGTGTGTGTGTGTGTGTGTGTGTGTGTGTGTGTGTGTGTGTGTGTGTGTAGAAAGGGGGGGGGGGGGCTGTCCGGCTTCAAAGCCATCTAAATGAACTGTACATTCTTCATAGCCTGAGGAGTTGCGCAGCGTATACAACAAAAACAAAATTCAGTTTCAGCGTAATTTATACTATCCCCAACCCCCCACCCCCAATGCCCATTTTTCTGCCCCGGCGTAATGCGTTGCAGAGTGAATAAATACATGAATATCTGTCAGATTGCCTCAAACATATTTTTCCAGTGTAACCGTTTACAAACAAACTAACGACAAACTACAAGCTGAATTACGCAGAACATCACAAGTTCATCACATATTCCATGTTGTTGTTGTTGTTGTTGTTGTTGTTTTGTTGTTCTTGTTGTTGTTGTTGTTTTGTCCCAGTGTGTGTGGGGAAAACACTCGCTGATATTTAACTCATAGGCCTGCTCCAGTACAGTTCATATGCATGTGATGGAAAATACACACAGATGTCTAACTATAGGGAAACTACTTATACTGTACAATAACTGTTTGCTAGCAAAGAACCAATCTGAGGGTGGGTAGGTGGGTAGGTGGGTGTTTGGGAGTTTAACGTCCTTTTCCACCACGTATGGGTGATATCAAAGACGGCGCAACGAGAAAAAGGCCAGCGCTCCAATACACAAAACGACATGCTGGCGTGGCGAGGAAAAAAAAACAACAGGACCCTGCTCCATTCACAGGGGTCCCGGCGGAGTCTGCGGGGACTGCCCGCTGCAGGCATTTTGCCGCAGGTAGGCCTGCAGAATCGCAACGTGTGACAACCCTTTAAAAGAGCAGGGCAGGGCCCGCGTGAACCAGACGAACAGTCTCAAAGATGACGCACACTGGGCAGACTTTTGAGAGACGGAAGTGACGCTTATGGGCTTTTCCGAGCGCGAGGTGCCATCTGGATCTGAAATGAGCTGAGTCTTCAAGCTGATGGGTGCATGTGGCGCACGCTGGGTTGATCCGACACACGTACAGTACTTGCACAGCAGTTGTGGGAGATAGGATGGGTTCTTGCAAGTTCTGGGAGACAGGATGGGTTTTTGCAAGTTCTGGGAGATAGGATGTGGTCTTGCAAGTTCTGGGAGACAGGATGGGTTCTTGCAAGTTCTGGGAGATAGGATGGGTTCTTGCAAGTTCTGGGAGACAGGATGGGTTCTTGCAAGTTCTGGGAGATAGGATGGGTTCTTGCAAGTTCTGGGAGACAGGATGGGTTCTTGCAAGTTCTGGGAGATAGGATGGGTTCTTGCAAGTTCTGGGAGACAGGATGGGTTCTTGCAAGTTCTGGGAGATAGGATGGGTTCTTGCAAGTTCTGGGAGACAGGATGGGTTCTTGCAAGTTCTGGGAGATAGGATGGGTTCTTGCAAGTTCTGGGAGACAGGATGGGTTCTTGCAAGTTCTGGGAGACAGGATGGGTTCTTGCAAGTTCTGGGAGACAGGATGGGTTCTTGCAAGTTCTGGAAGGCAGTACGTGTTCTTGCAAGTTCTCTACGCTCTTAGTTTACATCAGCAAGATACCATGGCTGCAGAAGCCAACCCAAAACTTATGATAAACGAGTCAAAAGCTCAGCGGAAAAATAATTGTGACAAATGGAAAACCTTGGAACACGTGCTATAAAAATGGTGTTAATTCACAAGGTCAACATCCTTTCTTCGCAGATACAGAAGCAAAACAAAATGCCTACAGGTCACACTAAAAATATTTGCTAAAATCAATGCTACATGTTTAATCAACAGGTTTTGTGCGTACATGTATAAAAACACCTTGATCCACTTTTACTATGAAACGTGAATGATAATTCATAGCATATAGTATATGCAACTAACTGAACTGTGCTACAGAATTGTATACGTCGTACAAGGCCTGTTTTGTTCCTCATGCATAGAATTGGTCTCTCCTTAGTCATGGACTCCCCTCTCTCCTGTAATCGAGGATGCGTCTTCCCCGAACACTCATGGGTTATCCGAACTAGTCTCTCCTGCGCAATAAGATTGGAGTACAGACAAATGCGTGACACACTACTTATATGTCACGTCTCAGTCTTACATGTAAGTGTACCTTTATCTCATTCCCTCCCTAAAGCTTCCCACCCCTGCCCCCACCCCTCCCACGACCCCCTTTCAACTCCCAGTACCACTCCTCCCCCTACAAATGCCCATAACCCATCAACTTACAGAATTTCAAGAAAGGCCAGACGATCTGAGCTCGGCACTGTACCGCTTACCTTGAAGACGCTAGTGTCTGATGATCAAAGCCTTGGACTGAATGCATCAGAGCACAAGGGAGGCGGAACCACTGTCAGACTTTGTCTTCCGCTCCATCATCAAGAGCAAACTTTGACCGTCATTTCTCCAAAAGAAAAAGATTGTAACCTTGACCTAAATTCGAGAATACCAGTTTAGCCCTCAACCCAGAAATACAAACTATCCGTGTTTTTTGTTGTTGTTGTTGTTTTGTTTTGTTTGGTTTTTTTTCAGCAACTGAAAATTAGAAATCAACGTGCTGTCAGGTCTCCTCCTCCTGTGCCACGCTGGCAAACAAACAAACAAAAAAAAACCCAAGTCACTGCTGTGAGCAAAGGGTGAGAGGTGGTCTAGTAGGCAGAGCGTCGGATTTAACCGCTGCGCTACTGACCGGCCGTCACCGCTGTCACGGCGATGAAGCGTGGGTTCGATCCCAGGTTGAGCTTGTGATATGTAATACCGGCTTTTCCTGGCTGCCGGACTGCTCATCGGGGGTTTCTCTCCGGGTTATCCGGCTTTCCTCTCCAAGCAAAATTGTAAAAAAAATATATATATAGCATAGGTTTTGGGTGGCGCTGCACCGCGGCGACGCGCTTCCCGCGGGGGAAGCAGCCCCAATTTCCCGAAAGGGATAATAAAGTACATGTAGTAGTAGAAAAAAAAATGGCAGTTTATGTTGTACACCCTGTAAAATCTAATGTTTGCGTTCCTCGGCTGAACATTCCCAGGGTCATTCCCTTGGATGAAAGCATAACGTGTGTTCGTTTTTATGTGTCTCTCGCCACGTGGGCTGACACACTCCACCTTCGGAGGACTTAAAATCTCCATACGTATGACACGGTGGGTGGGTGGGTGTTTGGGGGTTTAACGTCCTTTTCCACCACATACGGGTGATATCAAAGACGGGGCAACGATGAAAAAGCCAGCACAAATATTTGACCCCAGCCGGGATAACGTATGGCAGGCATACGACATCGTGTGGAAAACGTTTCATCGAATGCGTTGAATCTGTGTATCAGAATCAGTCACTCGGGTCACAATATAGCATCTGAGACCATTGCGATGACTCTGGCCGGCGTATAAATTGTTCTAGAAGTGGGTGAGTGAGTAAGTTTTTAAAGCCGCGCAAGCCACGAAGACTAATTCGCGGCTGAGTGTGCCTGCACTACATGAATAAAAAAACAAAAACAAAAATGTAACGGACAAAGGATGCAAACTGGTCTACGGAGCAGTATAAATCCAGCACGTGCGCGAGACGCTGCACCTTCATGCTAATTTCTCGAACTCCCGATTACAAAAAAAGCGTAGAAAACAAACAGCAATTACAACTAGGCAAAACAAAGACAAACACCAAGCGCACATACAGCAAACCGCAACTTATCATCTTTGTTCTAGAAGTAAGCAGACGACGTTATCTGTTTGCGGTCTAAGGACCAGCTAGACGGCGCTGATTGGTGGCTATTTTTATAAGCTTTGCCTAGTCCCAGTCTGTTGAGGAATGGACCGCTGGCTCGAAAAAATCGTATTTCTCTAATATTAGAAGCCACAAATTCACGAAAACGGTTACAACGGCCATATGAAACATTCTTCTATCTGGCAAACAGGCTTAGAGCTTCGAAAGCGGCAAATTTTCCATCTCAGCAGCTTTACGAACATAGAGGCTTTAAAAATCTCATTTGCCAGGGAGTGATGGTTGTTACGCTTGAAGCTTACCACGGCTGAAGATAATGTCCACATAACAAGCATACAACGGCTGAAGAAAAGGATTGTTAACTTTGACCTGAATTCTAAGCGTACCAGTTTAGCCCCCGACCCAGAAATACAAATTATCCGCTATCAATGATTGCCATAAGCATACCACGGCTGGGTGGGTGGGTGGGTGGGTGGGTGGGTGGGGGTTTAACGGCCTTTTCCACCACATACGGGTGATATCAAAGACGGGGCAACGATGAAAAAGCCAGCACAAATGTTTGGCCCCAGCTGGGATACGAACTCACGACCCGAGCATTAGAAGTCCAACGCTCTACCATTCGGCCACCCCGGCTCCCCCATACCACGGCTGAAGATAATCTCCACATAACAATGATATGTTATTGTAGCCTCACTCTTCTGGCTAGAGTGAACAGTGACAAAAGGCATCGCACGGGGCGAAATGGGTGGGTGGGTTTCTGGGAGTTTAACGTCCTTTTCCAACACGTATGGGTGATTGAAAGACGGAGCAACACGAAAATGTTCCAGCACAAACATCTGGCCCTAGCCGGGATTCGAACTCACGACCCGAGCCTTGAAAGTCCAACGCTCTACCATACGCCGGCTTCCCGCATGGCACGAGGCGAGCTATGAAGGTAGTGAGAACCGCCATAGTGACAACCAAAGTCTAATAAACTTTCCTGCCCATACCAACCAGCCAGTCAATCTCCATAAAGAAATGTATCTGAAAGTGTACTCAGCCTTTTGTCTGTGCACCTCATCCACGTGTTTGGTCACTGTAACAGAGCTTGGCTGGTTATCACGTGGTTCTTGGTAGAAAGCACTGATCCATCCCAGTAGAAAGTAGGCATCCCAGTAGAAAGCATCTATCCCGGGTCAGTAGAAAGCTTCCAGCCATGCAGAAAGTATCCATCTATGCACGGTCTTTTGAACTTCCACTGCAAAAAAAATGTGAAATATATTTAAATATCAATGACTGGCTGTTGTCTGGGGGAGTAACGCCCTTAACCAACACACACGGGTAATACTGACAAGTATCAAACACGAGTCAACGAAGGGGGGAGAAAGAAGAAAAAAACCGCCATTTTTGGCACCCACTCGTAAATATGCTATTAAAGTATTCTGAAGGTATGTCACAAAATATAAAGATTGATTGTTGATCCCGAAGGCCCAGTGGGTCAATGGTGGCCGGGACATCAGAAAAAAGTAGGTCAGCATTCAACAAAGTAATTTTGATCGATGATCCTGCTCAGTTACCTAAAATTGTGCTTCTTAGCAAAAGATTATATCTTTCCTGAAAACGTATCTTGGGCCGCTGAGGGTTAATATCAATGAATGGGTATTATGGTCCATTTACTTAAATGATCTTAAACATACCTGCAGTTCAAGTCTTTCCCAAAAGTAATGGAGAAAGGGCATTCTTTTCGAAGGAATGAACACAACAACAAATCTGAGAGGGACCGTGACGAGTGTGGATTCGTCAACAACAAGAATACGAGACAAGAAGTATATGTACCCAGACTGAGAGGATGTGGCAAGGAGGAAACATTGCTACAACAGCAACAAGACATTTACGAGAGAAGCAAGTGAAGTTACGACAACAGACAGGACGGAAAGCAACTGAAGACAGAACAACAACAAAAACAAATAAGAGAGAGTCAGGCAAAGATATATCAACAAAATTAATACGCAAGACTGACTGAGAGAAGTTAGAGGAGAAAGCGAAGATTGAAAAGCAACATATACCAGAGAGAGAGAGAGAGAGAGAGAGAGAGGGCAGCAGCAACAACAACAACAACGACAGGGACAAACACACAGGGCAACAAAAGCAATACAAGGGCAAGCGGCAGCCACACAAACAACTTGACACCGACAACAACAGCAACAACAACAACATTGATACGCCGGACCTAGTAATAATCCCTGGAGAACTATACATATATCGCCGATGAAGTTAGGAAAATTGTCACTTTAATTACCACGTGTTGTTCCCGCCAATGTGCGTACTCCCAGTTACACACTGTTGAAAGGTTTACTCCTGTCCGTCCGCCGCACTGGCCCAACGCTGGAGTGTCACGTGTAGCACTGACAAGCAATCCGTAGGACCAGCACACTAAACTGATTTCTCCACAGTTTTACGTAATGATTAAAAACAGGCAATGATGAAATACAAAATGTTCAAAGCAAGCTAACTTGACTGAAGAATTTCTTAGCTGTCTTCCCTGTCCCCTTACACGGAAAGTTTGAGATACAATGACTGACAACAGTTCACAGCCATTGTTGGACAACCCATAGTAGTTTGCACGTGCCACACGCAGTGTAAGGGAGGTAATTCAAGCACTCTGTTGCAAACTCGGTTACCGGGTTATGCACCTTTACCCACAGAGAGGCCCGAGCAGTAGTTGCAGCTCAGGTGCCAAGAAGGCTAACAGCGGTTGTCTTGCGGTTTGCTTGCAAAGCAAGGGTTGCCTCCCATGAACGGTTACCAAACAGCCATGTCTGAAACTGCTCAACCCAGTAGAAGTTCTTCTATTAAATGATACGATAATGAAGTGTTTGATTGACTTCCCACTAGCGTAGCGTTCTGAAACAGCCTTAGATCCAGTACACCACTTATATTAGCATAAGTATGATATTGTTATTCTTTGAAGGATGGCAAAGTGGTACTTCTTTTTGAAGTAGTGAAACAGTCACCGACATACTCATAAAATCGTGTTATGTAAGTTTACATAATTTTTGTTAACTAATGTGCATGTTGCACTTTATTCCTCAGCTCATTTCACTTGACTTGTTCCCTCCTAACAGTCGGTGTAGTTACTGAAAAGATTGTGTGTGGGGGGGGGGGGGGGGGGGAGGGGGGGTGTTCAGACTCAAACTTTACGTTGGTGTGTATCGCTTTGTTTTGTTTTGATTTGCATTTCTCATTACCTAGTTTAAGTATGTGTGTATATATCTATGCGTTCTTTCTCCGCCTTACGGCGAACATTTATTATGGATGTTGTTATTTAATATTCAATGCCACTAGGGGGTCCTGAATACGGCAATTCTTGGCTTGATCGACTTGATTTCCCACCACACACGCTCAAACGCACCGCCACGGGAGATATCAGTACGGTGGCTTTTCTCCCCCCAATCCAAAACTCCCTCCGTCTTTCACTGATTAACAAACACATCTCTCTTTTTATTTTTTTATTTGTGTGTGTGTGTGTGTGTGTGTGTGTGTGTGTGTGTGTGTGTGTGTGTGTGTGTGTGTGTGTGTGTGTGTGTGTGTGTGTGTGTGTGTGTGTGTTTTAATCCTGCTTGTTTGAAATTACAACTGCAGTAAAATGGACAATTGCACGGTTATCCTGTATCAGTATACGACACACTTCGGCGAATGTACGAAACACAAACACCAGCGTTAGTACTAAGTGACCCGCCAACATTCTAATTTACAAGGAAAAAGCAGTCGCCGAGTCTTACGCTATACCCGGAGACTGATCTACGGGAAAGGAAACAGAGAGGGGGGGGGGGAGAGGCATGATCTATGCTGTTGTTTGTTTTGACACTTTCCAATTCGCGTGACTCGCATCCCTGGCGGTACTGACGAGACTGGCGGGGCGTGTTAACATTCTTCCTAATTGCCAGTCAGCCTTTGGACCATGGGAGCCGGTAGTGAGGAATGAGATACGCTCGGGAAGGATGGATGACTAAGAGTTAGTGAGATTTCTGTTTCGGGGGTGGACGTCGTGTTGGGGTAAGAAGTGGCCGCGATGGCGGAGGTCTACAGGCAGGCATAATATAACTTGATGACACGCTTCGATGTATGATACAAAGAAACGCTTCGATAAACTTGGCAAATACGCGTATTTTTCTGCGGTACTTTCAGTACGTCGGTGGTATCCTTGCTTGGCTGGCTGCCGGGTTGGTTTGTTGGTTGCCGGTCGATGGGTTGTTTGGTTGACGGGTTGGTTGGTTGGTCTGTTGGTTGGTTGATGGGTTATCTGGGTTGGTTGCTTTTTCTTCTTGTTTTCTGTTTGGTCACTTGTTTTGTTTTGCTTTGCTTTGTTTTTGTTTGTTGTTTTCGTTCCTGGCGGTATGCTTTTTTGGTTTGATTTTAAGTTTCGTTGTTTGGTTGTTTTTTTTTGCTTTTGTGTGTGTCGGTGGTTTGGGTGTAGCTGTTTTGGTGTGTTTGTGTTTTGTTTTGTCTATTTTGTTTGTTTCTATTGGTGGGTTTTGCTGTTGTTGTTGCTATTGCTGTTTGTTCGTTTGTTGTTGTTGTTTGTTTGTTTGTTCGTTGATTGTTCGTTTTGTTTGTTTGTGTTAGGGCTGTTTGGTTGTTTTTTGGTTGTTGGTTTATTTTGTTTGTTGTTGTTATTAGCTTTTTGGGGAAGGGATTGCTGCTGTTGTTTTGTATAGTCAGTTTTGTTTTGTTTGGGGGTGGGGTGGAGGTGGGGGCTGTTGTTTCTTCCTATTGTTGGCTGGCTTGTTAGTAACTCCCCATGAGATATTTAACCATGCGTCATTCTGTTCTATACGTCAGCTCATCCCCTATATCCAACAACACTGACTGAACAGCAGCTGAAGCCCGCTCGTCGCGTGCAAGGGGCGGAGTCAACCTGTCAATCACTCACCGCGTGCTCTTCACCGCGCGTGCAGGTAGGGTGCGCGTACTGAAACAAAGCAACTGCAGCTTTCACGTGGAGAAACAGAGATGGAGAGTGACAATGCTCTTACCTTCACAAACCCCCAGCACACCAGTGGATGTAGCCCAGCGCGAAGGAACACTTGCACTGCGATGAGCACGTGAAAGAGGAGTAATTGTGAACAGGTGTATCAGTGTAGACTGAGGTAGATTGACTCAGGTGTCCACTTGTGCATTATGCTTGGAGACTTACGTTCTATTACGTGGCGTTGCTTTCTCACAGAGGCAATGAAAATGACACTGGGGTCATGGTAATATGTGTATGACAACTTCTTCGTGCTGGTGACGATGTATGGATGATTGTGAGAATAATTCAACTGAATGTACTCAGCGGTGTTGCCGGCCTGCCGCAGTGACAGGTGATCAATAGCTGAGCCGAATTTTCTGGCGAGGAAACGGGAGTGTTAAGTCTATACACCTGCAGTGAACTTGTTTTGCAACATTTCAATGTGGAATGCAACTGTTCTGCGACTGGTTCCTCATGCGGAGTAAAACTGTTCAAAAATATTTCATGTGGAGTAGCACACTGTATTGCAACGTCTCGTTCCGGAGTAAAACTGTACTGCGGCATCTCACTATGGAGTAGCACTGAACTGTGACATCTCAATATGGAGTAAAACTGTACTGCGACATCTCATTTCGGGTAAAACTATACTGCGAGATCTCATCTGAAGTAAAACTTTGCTGCGGGATCTCACCTGGAGTGAAACTGTACCACGAGATCTCATCTGGAGTAAAACTGTACTGCGACATCTTCAGTATTATGGAGTAAAACTGCGACATCTTATTTCGAGTAAAACTGTACTGCGAGATCTCATCTGGAGTAAAACTGTACTGAAACGCATCACATGGGGTAAATCTTTATGCAACGTCTCCGTTTGTGTACACCATCTCATTATAAGCTAAAACTGTTTTGCGATACTTCACTTGGAGTAAAGGTGTGCTAAAATATCTTGTTTGTAAAACTGTTGTACAATGTCAGAGCAAAACAGTTCTTGTATGTCTCACCTGGAGTAAAACTGTTCTTCATCATCAGCTTGGAGTAACAGTAACACTGTATTGCATGCCACGTCTCGTTTTGGACTACAACCTGTTCGGCAATGCCTCATTCCAAGCAAAAAACCATCGTACAACATCTCATTTGCAGTTAAACAGTGCCGCGGCATCTCATTTGGAGTAAAACAGATCTTTAACGTCTCAGTCGGAGTAACACTGTTCTACATCATCTCCATTTGGAGCTGAGCTGTTCTGCGACATCTCATCCGCAGTAAGTCAAACAGTTCCTGCAACGTTTCCAGACATGGATGCGACAATTGATTTGGAGTAACACTCTTCTACGTTGTCTCAATATTGGAGTACAACTTTTCCACAACACTTCATCTTGAGTCAGTAAAACTGTTCTCGCAACGCTTCCAGTTCCAGGCATGGATGCCGTTTCACCCTTCCATCACGGACACAAGGTCCGGCCGATGTTTCCTTCCCTCCACCCAACCCTGGAGAGCGTCCACTCTGGTCAGAAACACGACCTTCACAGCGGCCTCTTCATCAAGGACGTTGACATGGTCAGCGGGAGGGAGAGGGTGGACAGACGAGGGGGTGGAGGAGGAGGAGGAGAGAGGGGGATTTCAGAAGCACGAGGTGGACGTTCTCGATCTCCGCTGGTGCCCCTGAGGAACCGCCAGCTGCCCGCGTCCTTCTGGCAAGAACCCAACGTACCCAGGGGATACATGTACCCGCTTCTGCCCTACCCCGTGCATCTCCACCCCATGGCAGCTGTGTGGAGCGAGTACGCCGCTTTTGTTTGTTTGTTTATTTGTTATTCCATTGGTTGGTGGTGGTTGTGGTGGTGGTGTGTGTGCGTATGTGTACATCGTGTGTGTGTGTGTGTGTGTGTGTGTGTGTGTGTGTGTGTGTGTGTGTGTGTGTGTGTGTGTGTGTGTGTGATATTGTATTGCCTCAATGTGTTGTGATGTGTATTTTGTCAATGTCACCAATTTCAATATACTTTGGAGTGGTATGTGTATAAACGACAACCGAGAAACAAGACAGGCGGCAGCTGTAAATGTGTATGATAACAAGGATCTGATCACGGATCAAGTGGACAAATCGTTCCTCCTAGAGAGGCGTGCACATGTAATTTTAAGAATTCAGAGAGAGAGAGAGATTTACGACGATTTGACCAAAAAAATAGCACGCTTGTATAAAAAGAAAAGCCCACATACCATTACACATAAGTCACTGGAGTTATAAATCTCATAACCATTAAGCGCAGTTTAACATTCTGTTTGTATAAAACAAAACCTCTGACACATCAATAAATTTATTTTCTATCGCTCTTTTTTAGGTACAACAACCCAGGCGCAACCCTGACAACCCTTCTACCCCAAACCGGATCCAGTTCCGGCAACAACTCCAGCAAGACTTCCGGTCATGTGCAGTCGTCCAAAGAGTTCCTGGATCGTCTTCAGAGCGCCCAAGCCAGAGGATACGATCTAGCGGCGTCCAGGTTCCCCATCACAGAGTTCCTCTTCTACAACTACGGACTGAAGAGCTATCTCGAGCCCTTCGACGCCGCCGCAGCAACAACAGGACACTTTCACCGCGGATGCCCTATGCCAGGTTCTGCGGCCGGTGGTGGTAGTAGTGGTGGAGGTGTTGTTAGTAAAGCTGTCCCTGTCAGTGGCGTGAGCGGTGTGGAGGGTGCAAGTTCTGGTTTGACGTTCCCGACTCTGTGTCCGTACCTCGGTTACAACTGCCCCAACCTCCACAACGGACACACTCCTCATCGGTTCTGGGACTGTGTCACAGGGCAGAGCTGCACGTCGTCGAGTTCGTCGGCTTTTTCGTCGTCAGGACAGTCCCCTGTGGGTGTGGGAGGGAGTGTGGGTGGGGGTGGGGCTGTGCGGCCCGGGGGTCAGGCGGTGTGGAAGCCGGTGAGCGGTAGGACTGTTAGCGCTTATGCTGCACGATACCATCCCTTCTGCTGAGGTGTGACGCTATGATGATGATGATGATGATGATGATGATGCGTGCATGCATGCGTCGTACATGCGTGAGTGTGTGTGTGTGTGTGTGTGTGTGTGTGTGTGTGTGTGTGTGTGTGTGTGTGTGTGTGTGTGTGTGTGTGTGTGTGTGTGTGTGTGTGTATGTGTGTGTGTGTGTGTGTGTGTGTGTGTGTGTGTGTGTGTGTGTGTGTGTGTGTGTGTGTGTGTGTGTGTGTATGTGTGTGTGTGTGTGTGTGTGTATGTGTGTGTGTGTGTGTGTGTGTGTGTGTGTGTGTGTGTGTGTGTGTGTGTGTGTGTGTGTGTGTGTGTGTGTGTGTGTGCGTGTGCGTGCGTGCGTGCGTGCGTATGCGTGTGTGTGTAAGTGTGCGTGCGTGCGTGTGTGCGTGAAGGAAATGAACAGGACTGAGGGAGAAGGGCGTTTTACATTGTTTTACAGCATCAGTCTGGAGTAAAAACAAAAGTGAACATTTTGTTCACCTGCTGTGTCAGATTCTCCACACAACAAACAGATTGTACGTGTATTCCATTGAAACATCTGATTAGCTCATCAAAAGTTACTTACTGACATGTGGCCCAGACGCCTGTAGCCACGCCAACTGACTAAAACGAATTCTCCATGGCAACCTCACGCAGCGCACGCTTTTCTACCTTCTGATCTCTTTGTCAGACACATACTCCGACAGGTGTGGGCTTGTTTGTCGGAGTTGGTACACTTGTCTCGTACACGCACGTTGATTGGTTAGCATGAGATGTCAATCAGGAACTGGCTGCATGTCAGTTTCTCGATCTAGACTCGGCTACTCTCAAAAAAACAACTGGTCATAGACAGTTCATGCTGCCTTATATAATATACCGCGTTTTTTAATAATAATTTAGTTTTAAATGACCATTATCAACTACACGCACAATTTTTTTTTTAATATTATGTTCTTTATATTAGCTCTATTGTGTTACTATCCATGCAGTGCTTGTCCTTCTCATCGATATCTGTCCATCGATTTTCAAAAATACGAGTGAAACTTAAAACACTTGTACAGTT
>JACVVK020000104.1:190000-217500 GCA_018292915.2 Batillaria attramentaria | reverse complement strand
TGGCATCCGTGATTCAGTCATTTCAAGTGGCACTCGTGCGCGAGCCGTATCTCAGTGATAGCGGTAAACGTGCAAATTAGTGGAGTCTGGCGTTGTATGAGCAGCCTTTGTCATAATCGTGGTATCAACATCAAGCGTTCGACAGCTACACGGGGTGCAGCCCAAAATAAACGCAGGTGTTACCGGTGCTATTCAGCTTCAAGAGTAGGCTGGTGTTTGGCGGTGTAAGTCCTTTTCCATCATATATGGGTGATATCAAAGACTCCGGGGCAACGAGGATAAAGCCAGCACGAATATTTGGCTCTCAGGCGGGATTCGAACTCACGACCCGAACATTGAAAGTCCAGCGCTCTACCATTCCCCTACTGACTCCATTTAAAAAATGTCGACCATGATTGCTCTCATGCAAAGGTATGTTGTTTGAAACATGAACATGTACAGTTTCTCAGTTTCACAAAAGCCCAGTTTGTGACCAAAGCCTCTTGAAACACTCGGTGCTACCAAAATTTGAAATGGAAACACTGGGTGCCACTGTTTGGAAACACTCGGTCCCGGCAGTGCTACTGATTTTAAGAACCAAGGGAGCCGGAATAGCCGAATGGTAGAACGTTGGACTTTCAATGCTCGGGTCGTGAGTTCGAATCCCGGCTGGGGCCAAATATTTGTGCTGGGCTTTTTCTCGTTGCCCCGTCTTTGCTATTACCCTTACGTGGTGGAAAAGGGCGTTAAACTCCCAAACACTCACCCACCCTACTTATGAACCAGAGTAGCATCGGAAACACTACCACCCATTTTGACTACACCCCCTTGCAGCAGACTCTGTCATAATGGCGGTATCAACATCAAGGAATGGACAGGTAATTCAGGAGGCATCCCCAGCCCCTGCCTGTGTTTAGTGTCACAGCCAACAGTCCGTGACAACAACGGCCACCGGTTGATATGGTATCTCTCTCAGTGCTGCTGTGTATACAGGGACAGACCAGCGACTATCAAATTGTGAACCCGTTACTTGTATTGCGTAAACTAACCGTACTACTGGAAGCTGTTTTAGAAATTCTGGTTATCTGCTGGAACCCGTGGCGGTCTGATCCGCTGTAATCGAGCGAAATTAACAAATTGTCGAAAACGGAGACAGCTTCACAGACGAGTGTGTATTGCTTTGTTCGTGGGTATGAGTCGACAGAGACTGATGAGAAAACAGAGAAAGACAGCCGGTATCGAGAAAGCGATAGAAAACAGTATTACTGGGTATGTTACAACATAGGCTTTTAGAGGGTGGGTGGGTGTTTGGGGGCTTAACGTCCTTTTCCAGCACATAGGGTGATATCAAAGACGGGGCAACGATGGAAAAGCCAGCACAAATATTTGGCCCCAGCCGGGATCGAACTCACGACCCGAGCATTAGAAGTCCAACGCTCTACCATTCGACCACCCCGGCTCCCCTAGGCTTTTAGAGGAATTCAAAAAGTTATACAATTGCAAAAGGTACGCCACGTCACTGACGCAAATTCTGCTTCAAGTTTGGCAACACCATATAATATCCTTCGTTTAAAGGGGCAAATGCTGCCATGTTTATGCTCACAATCGTTCTGAAATGTTTTCGTGGTATCAGTCTGTCACCACTCCACTTAGACACCTGCCGGCCGGGACAGTGACAGCGTCTGTAATGCTGGCACTGAGCCATCTTAAGCACTCGCGGCGACCACACTGAGCCCAACAACAGTTGTAGATTTTGAATGTTCGATCGCTCGCGCATTGTATCGCATTAAGAGCTGTATTACTCAACAAGAAAGAGTATTTCGAGCGCACAGGCGCACTCACGAAGTGAAAATGTTCCGAACATACGTTGGCTTAGCAAAGACGGATTTCAATGCTCGGGTCGTGAGTCCGAATCCCGGCTGGAGCCAAATATTTGTGCTGGCCTTTTTCTCGTCGCCCCGTCTTTGATATCACCCATACGTGGTGGAAAATGGCATTAAACCTTCAAACCTATACACCCACACCCACACACCCCCACACCCGCAACCTGACCAGTCTCATGTGGCACAGCGCTGACATCAGCCCCCCTCTATCGGGCGTAAGCCCCGGCTCCATCTTCAGGTGAGCCAGGGATATGTACAGACGTGGTCCAAATGTCGACCCGCCTTCCTCAGCAGCATTCCCCTCGTGGCCGGGGCTCGTCGATGCTCCATGTTCCTGACATAGCCAATAAATAAGATGAAAAGCTCGGAACCGCCGAAATGCCATTGCCGCCTTAGTTATGCGTACTAATCGTGCGAAAAATCCGTAACATAGGGCTCAGCTGCCGAGACCGACAGCCCGGCATTCTTCCACCCTTCACGTTCAGTGCGTTCGCCAAGGCAAGAGATAAACGTTCGTCTTTTGGCTGGGCCCGCGTTCACGAGGGCGACGTAGGTGTTGTGAGACGTTTTGCGGTTGTGTGGGTGGTAGGTGCTTTCAGGTTGGTTGAGTTTTGTTTTGTTTTTTGTTGTTGTTTTTGTTGTTTTGTTTTGTTTGTTTGTTTGTTAGTTTGTTTGTTTTGGGGTGTTGTTGTTGTTGTTGTTTTTGGGGGTTGTTTTTTGTTTGTTTTGTTTTTTTTGTATTTGTTTTTGTTTTTTGTTGTTGTTTTTTTGGGGGTTTGTTTTTTGTTTTGTTTTTTTTTTTGTTTTTTTTGTTGTTTTTTTTTTTTTTTGGGGGGGGGGTATTGGTTATTTGCTTTGTTTGTTTTTGTTTTTTGTTTGTTTTGTTTTTTTTGGGTTTTTTTCTGTTTTGGTTTTTTTTTTTTTGTTTTGTTTTGTTTTGTTTCGTTGTTGTTTGTTTTTTGTTGTTGTTTTTGTTTTTGTTTTGTTTTTTGTTTTTTGTTTTTTTGTTTTTTATTTTTTTGTTGTTGTTGTTTTTTTTGTTTTTTTGTTTGGGTTTTTTTTTTTTGGGGGGGGGGGGTTGGGTGAGGGGGGTGTTTTCTTGGTTTGGTATGTCACGGGGGTGAAAGTGTCAAAATGGACGGGCGTTCTTACAGTGTTATGCCGCTCCAAATCATTGCACCGTCAGTCAGCGGGTTCCCACGCCAGAGCAAGCGGGTTTTTTTGTGTTTTTTGATTGTTTTTTTGCTGTTGTTGTTGTTGTTGTTGTTGTTTCCAGATTCAAAACGCAATAGCACCGCAAACATTATTTGGATTTTCAGTTGTCGGTTAGAAAGATTAAAAGGGGCCGTTTACCACCCAGAGACCGACTTGTACTAATGTGTTACTACAATCTAAAGATGTGTATGTACTCGTGTTATAAAATAACGACTTTATAATGAATGAGAGCAATCGTCGCCGAAACTTTGACGCGACATAGCAACGGGGAAAAGGCGTTCATTTTGATTACCTCCCCGTGGTGTTGGTTGGTTGGCTGGTTGGTTGTTGGTGTTTTTGTTTTGTTTTCAAGACTAATAATAAATACAAGACATTTAGTTTGGACAAACTGGGTTTTTTTTCCGTCAACGATGTGTAGCTGGTACTAAGTGATTAATTAATCACAATAAAATGAGGCCCATGAGTGTTACATTTACCTGTAGAGTGTTTGTTTAGTGAGTGCAGATGAAGGAACTTGAATAAGTCCTCACATCTCACAGAAGGGTTATTATGAAAGAGTTGGCTTCTAGGGACCCCAGCAGATTTTCTTAAGGCCTGACTCGACTGTCACTGACACAAGTAAGCACAAAAACTTGTAATCAGCTCATCAGCTGAAGGCGCCATTTCTGAGATTACTGGGCTTTATATAGGGAGGCTTTTGTTTCGGAACAGTTGCGCTTGTTGCTGCGCCTGTACTCTCGGAATAGTCTGTCTTAGGAATTAGTAGAGCTCCCAATGCAAAACGCTGACGTTTGATGACCGTGCGAACGAGGGAAAACTCAGTTACCTGTGAACGATGTCCTTCATTGTCCCTTGTCGGCTGCATGAACAGTGAACACAGTGTGCTACCAGGTCGAGTATGGCCACAACACTGAGTGTCGGCCGCAGTTACTGCTCATTGTGCTTCAATCAGCTAAACGCAAACCGGCCTGTCCGTGGCTGTTTTTGCGCACGTGTCTAAATGGTGTGCTGTTTGACACCGACCAAAACTTCAGGCCAGAACCATCTGTGAACCTCAAAGTCTCTATGTTGGTAATGAATCCTGAGGGAAAAACTGTGACTGCCGCTTACAAAGCCCTAAGGCCTGCTCTTAACTGGGCACAGCGCGCGAAACACATATTTATGTGCACATCACAGTCGTTGCGCTCGGTGTGTCTACTAACTACAAAACTGAACACAGCTGTGCTCGGTGACAAACCGATTGAAGATGCACTGTCCGCCATGTTTGCGCGCCGCCGGAGTGGCGTAATCAGAATCTGTTGGGGAAACCACAGTCACAGTTGTGGCTATTTGAAATCCAGGTTGCTGTGATGGCGGAAACCCCCAAAATCACAACGTGACTGTGTCACAACTGTGGACAGCACTGTGGCGCTCCGCAGCGTCCAGTTAAGAGCCGGCTTAAGGCTGTTTGCCAAATGACTAGATGTTCCTTTTGGCTATTGCGACCGTTTTCATGATTTACCGGCTTCTAATATGAGAGAAATATGACTGTCTTTGTCTGCGCTTCCATTTCTGTACAACCGGAAAAAGTCTCTAAAATAGTCACCAATCAGCGCCGTCTAGTTGGTCCTCAGTCCGCAACCAAATAGCGTCGTCTGCTCGGTACGCGCTACCGCTTCTAGAGCGACGTATACGCCAACTCGAGTCACCACAATGGTTTCAGATGCAATATTGTGACCCGCGTGACTGATTCTGATGCACGGATTAAAGCGCCTGTGATGAAAAGTTTTCAACAGCGTTGCTGTATGCCTGACATACGTCTTGTAACTGTAAAATCCTATAAACTGGGCTTTTACTCTAAACTCTACACTGGCACCAAACTGTACGGCCCTCAGCGGGATCTGGAAAGAACAGCAGACTTCATGCTCAGAACTGAACTTCCAGTGTGACCAAGAGACGAACGACAAAAACAACAACAATCGGAAAGTGTTGTAAGACAAAAAGTGGAGCAGATGTGCTTGGGCGGTGTTGAAATTTATTCAAAATTACGAATAAGTCATTATGACTAAGGCCAGGCTTACGGCAGCAAGCTGGTGTTTTTAAGTGTCAAAAAATAGGGAAAACAAATGAAATCTTTTTGAGGTAGACGGTGGAAGGTTTGGAATTCTGCAGTGTGCACTCGGGGCTTTTCCTGTCGCTACAAGCACGCGCGCAAAGAAGAGAAACACGACTAACATTTTCCCTTCATTAGAGGCTTGTTGCCACAGCTGCCTAGCAACGCTTCTCTTTTCTGACTCAGAGCCCTCTAGCGGGCGAGTGCGGGATTACTTATCTGCATTCTGTACCGTGCGACCGGCTCTTAGCACAAACGGTGATACGCAGTGTATTTTCGCGCGCTTACGAGTATTGTATGGGTGTTAAGTGGAGGGAGACGGAGGCTACAGCACTGTCAAAGTGGAAAGTGGGTGCACGGTAAGATGGGTAGACCTCGCCTTTGAGGCCGCCTCAGTCAAGGCGCGTGCATGGTCTTCCTCATTCTCCACTAATTTTGTCAGTTGGTCAGCGCTGGTTAGACTCGACTCTGCGGACAGGGGTATGACCATGGTTGGCACATAATTGCTCATTTATTTATTTTTTTCCTGGAATCAGCTGGATCAAGGCGCCGCAGGGCTGGAGGGAGAAGCATTGAAAGCCTGCTCCCCACTGCTAGGACACTAAAGCAGGACACTGTATAATCACTCACTACTGGTATCAACGGAACGGGCTTGTATTCATCGGGTCTGGCTAACAGGTGACGGCAACATTGGGATGTAGGGGGTCAGGTGCACTGCAGGAATCCCTCTCGGGGTTTGAGGGGCGCCCAGGTGGGGCTAGGAGTGTTTTGGGTCATAAAGAAAACAATTGGGGGTGCTGAGCAAAAGAAAAAAGCGGGTGGTGCGAAGGTTTCTGTGTAATTCGACATAACATGACTTCACCGCACCAAGGTCTTGTCAACAGATGTTTTGGGTGACATTTGTGTAGGAACACCAAATGCCTTGCTGTTTGTTTGGTTGTCACGTTGTTTGTTTGGTTGTTGTTGTTGTTGTTGTTGTTGTTGTTTGTTTGTTTGTTTGTTTGTTTGTTTGTTTGTTTGTTTGTTTGGGGTGTTGTTGTTTGTTTGTTTGTTTGTTTGTTTGTTTGTTTTTTTGGGGGGTTGTTTGTTTGTTTGTTTGTTTGTTTGGTTTTTGTTGTTGTTGTTGTTGTTTTTAGAAACTGATTTGACTTTAGTCGCGTTGGTTTGGTTTGGTTTGGTTTTGGTTTTATTTCGATTTTGTTTTGTGTTTGTGGTACTTCATGCGCCAAACCGAAAAGGTCAAAGTTGCCACTATTACCACCACTAGAACTTCTACATTGTACCAGTAGGCCTGTGCCTTTCACAAACATAAAACCAATTGAACTGAAAACTGTCAACTGAAAAGAGTGAAACTGCGACTCCTGCAACTGTGCATAATGCAGGCAACTCAGTCACAGTTGCAAAGTTTTCAGCGCTTCGGGGACCCTTATAAAACCAGAGCGTGAGTTTGCGGTGACTTCATTGCGCTCTTGGTCAGTGAGCGAGACACATCGCTACAGCGTCTTGCGCGTGTTGTGATGTAACTGCCACAAACAGTTCTCCAAACTTAGGTGTGTTTTTTTAAAACTTTTATTTTATTTCTTTTTGCACACGAGTGAGCTTCAACCATCACTACGAATCTCAGTCTCATGATTACGCTAGGCGCTAGTCCCCACTTTGTCACGCACGGCTGTAGCTTCAATAATATATGAAGCTAAATGCAAGGCTTTATGATAATCACTGAACACCGTGTGTCTCGGGACAGCCGAACGCCGGAATGAGAACGACACTAACGAAAACCTAGTAACGCTGATGGTGCTGTTAATGACAATGCTATGGAGTCCATGGCCATATGGGGCTCATTGTTATCGCCTCGCTTTCTGCAATAGAACTCTTTTGACGCTTCATAAATATTGCAACCACTCAAAAACATCAAGAAATATTTCAGTTTCACATAAAAGATCGGTTGGGGATTTGTTTGGCAGGACACTGCGGGAGCAGTTTCGTTAGTAATGACATTACAGCCGGCGCAGAATGAACGGGATACAAGTTCACTTATCGAAGCTCACATAAGAACCCACGATTAAATGTCTTTTGTAATAATGATAATAATAATAATAGTGACGAATTTTTTGAGCGCCTATTCAGTCTGACGAGCTCTAGGCGGCGCTTTTTACACACACACACACACACACGCACACACACACACACACACACACACACACACACACACACACACACACACACGCACACACACACACACACACACACACACACACGCACACACACACACACAAGACTACAATACGTACTGCACCCCTCCCCCCCCCCCACACACACACACATACGATTCGGACAGACTACTCTCAACAAAAGTCGCAACATTGTGTGTGTGGTTTTGTTGTTGTTGGGGTTTTGTTTTGTTTTGTTTTGTTTTGTTTTGTTTTGTTTTTTTAACTGCGACTCCTGAAACTGTGCATAATGCAGGCAACTCTGTCACAGTTGTAGAGTTTTGAGGGCCGGAGACCCTTACAAAACCAGAGCGTGAGTTTGCAGTTTCATTGTGCTTTTGGTCAGTGAGCGAGACACCTCGCTACACAGCGTCTGGCGAGCGTTGTGTGCTGCACGAGAAGACTAGCCACTGCAATCTTTCTCGCTCAGTGTCAAAACGCAAAATGAGCTGTGAAATCAGCCTCCCCTTGGTTTTTATGGAGTTTTCATTGACGCCGAAAACTCTATAACTGTGACAGAGTTGACTCTCCATTTTGCACAGTCGGATAGTTTAGGGGTTTGTTTGTTTGTTTGTTTTTTAATCAAACACACTGTTTATGGCTGTTTGTTGAGATTGCAGACCTTTAAAACACAGCCAAAGGTTAGCCTGGGTCCATCGACGGGTCACACCACTGTGATGCCAATAACGCGTATGGCGTTCTCAGTCTGCACTCTGCAAATAACTCTAGCTCTCTGCAAACGTCCCCAGTGGCTCACTCTTTCAGTCTTCGGGTCTGACTGCTTGTCGTATCAGTCGTAAAAACACACATCTCTTCCCAACAAGTAGTTATGAAAAGGTGTCAGTCAGCGTGATCTCACGTGGCGTTGGTTAAAGATCTGCAATCTCAGCAAAAAGCCGCAAACATTGGGTTTTTTGCTTCTTCTTTTTTAAACTGCGACTCCTTCGACTGTGCATAACCCAGGCAACTCTGCCACAGTTGCAGAGTTTTCAGCGCTTCGGGGACCGTTATAAAACCAGAGCACGAGTTTGCCGTGACATTATTTGGCTTTTGGTCAGTGAGCGAGACACATCGCTACAGTGTCTAGCGGATGTTGAGTGCTGCACGGTCTTTCTCGCTCAGAGTCAAAACGCAAACTGAGCTGTGAAATCAGGCTGCCCTTGGCTTTTATTGGGGTTTCAGGGACGCTGAAAACTCTGCAACTGTGACAGAGTTGACTGTGTTTGCACGGTCGACTAATAATAATAATAATGAGTATTGTATAGGCGCTTTACCCAATTTCGTGAACTGGCTGAAAGCGCCGCGAACTGAACCCAACACGCACGCACACGTGAATCACACGCACTCTCTCACACACTGGACGTAAACACATTACAATCACGTGGTGCGAGGGGTCAGCTCAGCTATTTAAATTTTGGAATTTAGAATTACATTTATTTTTCAAATTTGGTGGGCTGAACATTTCCAAAACAGAGAGGGAGGAAGCCGGAGTACCCGGAGAGAAGCCCCGACGATCGGCCCGAATGAACGGTGCCACATACGAGAAGGAAAACTTCTTTGCCCCGAGTGGGACTCGAACCCCCACCTCTCGCATTAGCTTTTAAGCACTAGGCCTCCGACCGCCCCGGCCCCGACTCTGTAAGATTTTGTCACACTTCGGAAAGCTTTTTGTTGGGAGCTCAGATCTTTAAACCCTCTGATGAACACTGCATGTCGCAAACGTGCTAGCCACGTCACTCACAGGCAACACAACCTTGTCCGCAATGCAGGACTGTGCCAAGAGCCATCGCGTGCAAGACATGCAGCACGTGCATCTCGTTGGGTCCTCATTTGTACGGAGCATAGCGGGCGTCGTTCAGTTCTCCCTCCCTCGCGTCCACATCCATCTCCTGTCATTGTCGACATGATATTGTCGTGCCGTGAGTCGCTGTGCGGCAACGGTGCATGGTGGTGATGTCTTTGGCGGGCAAAAACTATAGTGAGCAGCAGAACTATATGTAGCTGAACGTGAAGTGTGTAGAAATTAAGGGCAAAAAAGGGAGTCGTTGGGGTGCAACTGACGGTGCATGGTGGTGATTTCTTGGAAGACAAAAACTATAGTGAGCAGTAGAACTATAATTATGTAGCTGAACGTGGAGTGTGGCAAAAAAGAGAGTCGTTGTGGTGCAACGGTGCGTGTTGGTGATTTCTTGGGGGACGAAAACTATAGTGAGCAGCACGGAGATCTGTTCCTAGCAGAACGTTGAGTGTGTAGAAATACAGGACAGAGAAGAGGGTCGTTGTGCTGCAACGGTGCATGGCGGTGGTGTCTTGGGGGACAAATATACTGAGCTGCAAAACTTCGCGTACCAGAACGTTGAGTGTGCAGAAATAAAGGAAAGGTAGAGAGTGGTTGTTGTGCTGCAACCGTGCGTGATGATGGCTAGTTGGGGGGGGGGGGGAGAATTTAACTTATAAAATAAGCAGCAAAACTCCATGCAGCTGAACAATATGTGTGTTGAAGTAAAGTAACAAAGTGAATGTAGTAGTAGAGAGTTCAAGAATCGATATTTTATCGAAAAATGTAGGTTCCATGTAAACGGCGATGCAGCATTGTTGTTCTGGCCACCGCCGGTGATCGATAATCAACAGCGGGGGATTTTTCCATGCCAGAAATCAAGTGGTGAGTACCAAGGTAAGCTACACCACACACACACACACACACACACACACACACACACACACCATGCCCAACCCCCGGATCCCCTCGCACGCACCCCAGCTAAAACTAGGGAGCCGTTTTGGTCCGGGGGCAGAGGAGAAGTTGCACCGGTTACCGGGGGATACAATAACACTACAGGCGTTTGCCCAGGGGTACGGTAACAGTAGGAGGGTTTGCCCGGGGTTAGAGTAACACCAAGGGGTTTTACCCGGGGGTACCGTAACTGAAGGGGAGGTTTGTGTACGGGTAGAATAAAAAGAGGGGGGTTTTAACCCGAAACTGAAATGAAAATAGGGGGCTTTTGCTAACTTTTGTTGGTTTTGTTGTTGTTGTTGTTGTTGTTTTTGGGTTGTTGTTTGTTTTTTTTTTTTTGTTAGTTTTTTTTTTTTTTTTTGGGGGGGGGGGGAGGCTCTCAAAAGGTATCAAAGCTTATAAAAATTGTCAAGTACTTGTTTGGTGTTCAGACTAAACGGTTCATTTACCAGTATTTCTCTGTACAAAAAAAAAATAGACTGAGAGACAAACATGCTAAGCAAACAGTTGGGAATCGTAGAAACACATTTTTTTTTTAAACCACGAAAATGACCTTATAATTGGGTTTTTGTTGTTGTTGTTTTACTACTTTACTGTCCCTGTGGGGAAATTCAGGCTGCTTCCCCAGGGGGAAGCGCGTTGCGGCAGTGCAGCGCCACCAAATACCTATCCTATATTTCAATTGTGATGGGAGAGGAAAGCCGGATAACCCGGAGAGAAACCCCCGATGAGCAGCCCGGTAGCCAGGGGAAAAAACGGTATCACATATCACAAGCTCGACCTGGGCTCAAACACACGCTTCGTCGCCGTGACAGCGGTGTCGGTCGTTCAGTAGCAGGCCGCTGTCCAACGCGCTACCTATTAGACCACCGCTCACCTGATACCGTCCCCTGGGTGATTTCTTACTGGAAAGGTCACAGAGAAATTCACACCCGACTCGAGGGTGTGGTGGGTGTTTTAGGAGTTTAACGTCCTTTTCCGCCATGTACGGGTGATATCAAAGACGGGACAACGAGAAACAGGCCAACACAAATATTTGGCCTCAGCCGGGATTCGAACTTCGAGCATTGAAAGTCCGACACTCTACCATTCGGCGAGAACGAGATTTCGGCTATATGTGTGCACATGGGCGAGAGGTATTTGTACGTCTGGTCCGCCGACTACGAGCATGATCTAAATGACATCTTCCCCCGGCGTGTTTCCCGGATCATGCAGAGAAGGTCCAGACTGAGAAAATCATGATCTCAAAGGAAGCCACTCCAAACGAGACTTCAGCGAGACCTGTATGCATGATGGGCGGGGCGTGTTTCTAGATCTAGTTCGCTGACCTTACGACACCTTCCCTGGTGTGTTTTCAAGAGGCCTCCGTGAAGAGATGAAAGCGAAGACCTTTACCTTCACGTCGAGCCTAGCAAGCTTGTTACGTCTGCCGTCCCCACCTTGTCTACCGTTGTACATGTACCAATTTCTAGCTACCGTTTCGCTGAACGCGAAATGACGTCGTGACGCAAAAAGCGCTCACGCCGACATGCCTCCCTTACGACCCAGAGCGCGAGCTTCGCGGGCCATAGCAGCTCATGCCGCCTTGTGGCGCAGATTTGTGAGCATTCCCGACGTGCCCCGCGCGCATGCCGCCCGCCTGCCGTCACAAATGTAGCCGTAACGCGGGAGAGCCTCTCGTGGTTGTCGTGCCGAGCTCGGATCAGTCCTGACTGCCAAAAGCCTCCAGCTGAACGCGCGTGCATGCGTGATGGGCTGCGTGTTCTGGTGCGCGCGCATTCCCCGTGTGCCGGACCACCCCGCGCGCGTGTTTCGGGTGCTTGTTGAGGCGGTCGTGCACCCAACACATGTTGGTAGTTGATCAGTTGCCTCGGTGAGCCGTTCTCTTGCCGTCTGTTCTGCTCTGCTCCGCACTTGCACAGTTACGATAAGCCAGGCATATGAATGCGTGGGCCTGTGCAGAGAATGATGTGGGGCTTTAGGGAGTTTTGTTTTGTTTTGTTTTGTTTTTTTCCAGGACAGAGCCTGTCTACATTTGCTGTACCTTTAGTCAGCAAGGATTTGGTGGTGGTGGTGGTGGTGGTGGTTTTGGGAGTTTAACTTCCTTTTCCACCACGTGTGGGTGATCGATCAAAGACGGGGCAACGAGAAAAAGGCCAGCACAAATATTTGGCTCCAGCCGGGATTCGAACTCACGAACCGAGCGTAGAAAGTTTAACGCTCTACCTGGACTTCCAGTTCTCGGGTCTTGAGTTCGTATTCCGGCTGGGGCCAAATATTTGTGCTGGCTTTTTCATCGTTGCCCCGTCATTGATATCACCCGTATGTGGTGGAAAAGGACGTTAAACCCCCAAACACCCACCCACCCACCCAACGCTGTACCATTCGGCTATCCCGGCTCCCGAGTCATAAAGAAGCCGCCGTATGTATTTTTCAGGTCTCATAGAGACATCGATAATGCTTCCCCTTTAGAAACCTTGTAGAAAACACAGTGATATGGGAAAGAAGTATACTTCTGGCACGACCTTCACACAAAGACCTTGGAAACAGTATACGACTTTTCTGCGATAAGTCTACAGTTAGGCGAATATTCACCTTGACCTCTGTCAGATGTCACGAAAGCACGAGTGGCCAGTAGGAAAGAGTGTCTTTTGGTCATTCATGACGCCTGTCTGTGTGGTCAAGGTCAAGGTCAAGCCCTCTGGATCCCACCAAAGACACTTCGGAGTCTTGGGGGTGAAAGTCCATGATGTCAACGAGCATTATGGTTGAGCTTTATTCTGGAGATCGAAATGAGGTGTCTTGTGTGTGTGTGTGTGTGTGTGTGTGTGTGTGTGTGTGTGTGTGTGTGTGTGTGTGTGTGTGTGACCTCACCGTTGACACGAGCCATACACCTTGTCTGAAAAGGCAAATGACGCAAATCTACCCAAAACACCATCGTGCCGCTCAGTGAACACAAAAAAAACCCAAAAAAACATTTGATAACAAGTGAAAACTCGACCCCAAGGACTGCCAGTTCGAGTGGTTACTCGACCGCACGGACTGTACAGGATTGCCAGCTGGAGTGCGAACACGACCTCTAGGTTTGTCAATGACTGCCTGTAAAAAGGCACACCTCCAGACGGATCAAGGCTGAGAAGCGACTGATCCGAGAAAGGTGTGTCAGCGATGGAAAGGGGTCCCAGGCAAAGGTTCCCATTTGTTTCTGCGATAGCTCACTGGGTATAATGCTGTGAGTTCAGGGGCGGTCGGTGGTCTAGTGGTTAACAGACTTGTCACCAAATCGAGAGGCCGAGGGTTCGAGTCCCACTCGGGGCAAAGAATATTTCTTACTCGGATGTGGCACCGTTCATTCGGGCCGATCGTCGGGGGTTCTCTCCGGGTACTCCGGCTTCCTCCCCCTCTGCTTTGGAAATGTTCAGCCCACAAATTTGAAAATAAATGTAATTCTAAAATCCGAAATTGAAATAGCTGAGCTGACCCTTCGCACCAATTGATTGAAATGTGTTTACGTCCAGTGTGTGAGAGAATGCGTGTGATTCACGTGAGCGTGCGTGTTGGGTTCAGTTCGCGGCGCTTTGAGTCGATTCGTGAAATTGGGTAAAGCGCCTATACAATACTCATTATTATTATTATTATTATTATCATTATTATTATTCAGAACGTCCCGTCATCTTTGAGGTTTCTTGTCATTGACAACATTCAAATTCACATTCAAATTACTTATCTAAATTCAAGTTACTTAAAATTACTGTCCATGGGGAAACTAGTTTGGGGTGTTTAGATTCATACTTTGTATGCAAATTAGGCACTAACAAATGTTTCAGTATACATTGGCGCAGATTTTAAACTTGCAGTTTAACACAACCCGGCGGCGTTTTTCAACACTTCCGTGACAGGCAAGATGGACTGCATGTAGTTTCAATACTTTGCCCAGCCATTTGTATACTTTCAGACACCCGCTGCACTCAAGGTTTGGCTTACAAGAGCTGACATGTCAGTTTGATGGGAAGTAAAATGAAATTTTGACGTTTATATTAACTGTGGGTAATTTTAAATGATTGCACTATACTTGTATCAGTGGTGTTATTTAAATACAGCCACTGCATACCATACAAAAATGTGTTTTGAGTGTTGAACAGAAAATACCAATGGATCGTGGACTCTCTCTCTCTCTCTCTCTCTCTCTCACACACACACACACACACACACACACACACACACACACACACACACACACACACACACACACACACACACACACACACACGCACGCACGCACGCACGCACGCACTTATGCACCCATGCACCCACGCACGCACGTACGCACGCAAACACACACACACACCTGTTGATTCCAGAGACATCACTGCACTCTAGATGATCCTTCGAAAAAAATTACACTTTAAAACAGATTTGAACCCGCGACCCATCGGATCACGAGTCAAGAGCTCAAACCACACGGAGCTGGCCCACAGTATAACAAGTATACTCAGACTCGAAGAGGGTACATGGAGAGATATGAAAGCGTAATCTTTATGTTGATCTGTAGAGCAGATTTTTACTTTCCCCTCTGATCATGAATACATTCGTATCCACGACTGGTATAGTAACTATATATGCAGAAAGATTATGACCCTCCGTCTGAGCAATATAATGTATGCTGATGTGCGGACACGAGTCTCTCTCTCTCTCTCTCTCTCTCTCTCTCTCTCTCTCACACACACACACACACACACACACACACACACACACACACACACACACACACACACACACACAGAGCCCCCATTGGTCCGGGAGAGATAAAGAAAAAACTCGATCCGATGGAAGTGTTCAGGGTGAGGGTTGAGAGCGGCCCTTCAAACAGTATGATGTATGCGATGTGAGACATTGGAGACGTTCGAAAATCGAGGGCTGTGAAAATACCCCCCTTGTTCGCGCGATCTGTTTACAGTACTCGCTGGCTTAAACCTGTGGTCCTGTTCCACTTCGGTACAAAATACCGTTCACTTGCTCTCTTTCTATAGAAGGGTCGTTTTGTGTCGTAGAATAAAACGATGACTTTCGTTGTTGTTGTTGTTGTTGTTGTTGTTGTTGTTAATGATGATGAAGTTCTTAATGTTGTCCTTATTGTTGGTGGTGTTGATGTCGTCGTCGTCGTTGTTGTTGTTGTCCGTTTCGGTGTTGTCGTTGTTGGTGGTGGTTTAATTCCTACAGCACTGCTCAAATTTCCGCGAATTCGCGAACTTCTAACTTTATCACGGTACTACGTCATCTCTTTAAACCACAAACAAGCTACAACTGAAAATTAATGACTTTGAACTTGCGGTGCAAAGCTACTTTTCTGAAAGATAACAATTAATATATATATATTTGAAGAACCAGGAGTTAAAGTAACAAATATTGTCCTCCGAAGTTCAGACATACAGTTTTACACAGTATTTCAACTTCTAACCTTCGTCGTTACTTCGCGGGTGCAACTCCATTCACACTTGTGAATCATCCGTAATGTAGTCATGTAGGGTTTTGGAGAAGTTCTCACTAACATTCGTGTGGTTTTGGTCGTAAACAAACAAGTAAATAACCAGCGAATGCATTGTATAATTCGAAACTGTTGCACACCAGTTCACCTGAACCGGCGGTGTCCCCAGTTTGATAATTCACCACATAACCTGGAGAAGTTAGCCCTGACCTACAAGCTATCACCTGCTACAGTCAGTTCTTAGTTAAAGCCTCAGGCTGGCATTCGGCAAACAAGCCCAAACGCACAGCGTCTGCCACATTCTTGTCGAACGGCTGCCTAGGACAGCTTTTGGCAGTTGAGGTTCTTGTTTGACTGGCCAGCAAACGTCATTGTACTGCACTGAGAGTTCTGTTAACCCTAACCGGCGGTGTCCCCAGTTTTATAATTCACCACATAACCTGGAGAATTAGCCCTGACCCACTGTCAGCGGCTACAGTCCATTCTAGTACAATGTACATGTACCGCGTGGTGGCAATGGCTGTTTAAGTAATAGCCGTCCAAATGGTCGTTTAGCGATTGGAAATCCTTTTTGTGAACATTTCGGTCAGCTGACAAATCATCCCGGTTTTAAGGACACAGGAACGGAATCACTCGACCGTGAACACCCCCATGCTTTATTGTCCTCCGTCCCCCCCCCCCAAGCCTCCCCCCCGCCTTACCCCACACCCTCCCCGTCCTGCCAGAAGGCTCAAGGCCCCTAGGCGACCGAAAAGAACAAACTATTCAGCCAGCAAACAAGTGGGTCAGGGTTTTTTCCTAGGAGGAGGCGCGTCCAAACAATGGCAACACAGCATTAAGCTGGTACGACAACATTTCTCGCGGACCCACTTTCCCGTGTCGAGCTTTCCCCTTGACCAGAATGTACGTAGACTTAATCAGGCATTAGTGGCCGGTAGCTGGAGGTGACAGGCATTTTGTAATACCCACCCCCCCCCCCGCCCCCACCGCGCTGCCCCGTCCGTTATATTACCTCTACTTCCACCCCCTACCCACAACCCCCCTCCCCCCTCGCCCTCACATTTCTACCTTGATCTATGGCCGGGGTGGACATTATCCTGGACAGTCAGACCTGTCGACGCGACAGCGTTGCAAAACCGTTGTTACGTGTCCCCTGCCTACAAGCAGGTACACGTGTGCGTGCGTGCGTGCACGCGTGCGTGCGTGCGTGCGTGTGTGTGTGTGTGTGTGTGTGTGTGTGTGTGTGTGTGTGTGTGTGTGTGTGCGTGCGCGTGCGTGCTTGCGCGCGTGTGTGTATCATGTGCGTGGGTGGATAGACTGGCTGCTTTCTTTCACACGGGAGGTAATCAAAATGAACGCCCTTTTCCCGTTGCTATGGGGCGGTCGGTGGTCTAGTGGTTAAGAGACCTGTCACCAATGCGAGAGGTCAGGGGTTCGAGTCCCACTAGGGGCAAAGAATTTTTCCTTCTCGTATGTGGCACCGTTCATTCGGGCCGATCGTCGGGGGTTCTCTCCGGGTACTCCGGCTTCCTCCCCCTCTGCTTTGGAAATGTTCAGCCCACCAAATTAGAAAAATAAATGCAATTCTAAATTCCGAAATTTAAATAGCTGAGCTGACCCTTCGCACCACGTGATTGTAATGTGTTTATGTCCGGTGTGCGAGAGAATGCATGTGATTCACGTGAGCGTGCGTGTTGGGTTCAGTTCGCGGCGCTTTGAGCCGATTCATAAATTGGGTAAAGCGCCTATAACTCATTATTATTATTATTATTATTATTATTTCAAAAGTGTCGACGACGATATTGCTCTCATCTCAAGCCGTTATTGTAAAACATGAGCATATACACATCTTAAGATTGTAGTAACACATTAGTACAAGTCGGTTTCTGGGTGGTAAACGGCCCCTTTGAATCGTTCTAACCGACAACTGAAAATCCAAAGCGTTTTTTTTTTTTTTTGCTGTTGTTTTTCCCCGGTGCTATGGCGTTTTGAATTTGGAGAAATGCGGTGTTATGGCAGCGTGGGAACCTGCTGATTGGCGGAGCAATGATCTGGAGCGGTACAACACCGGAAAAAACACCTGTCCACTTTCTCTTATCCCCCTTGTTTTCGCCCAGCAGTCTGGCTTACAGCTTCACTATCTCCATCTTCAGGATTTGGGGGGGGGGGTGTTTGTTTGTTTGTTTGTTTGTTTGTTTGTTTGTTTTGTTTTGGGAGGAGCCGGGGTGGCCGAATGGTAGAGCGTTGCACTTCCAATGCTCAGGTCTGAGTTCAAATCCCGGCTGGGGCCAAATAGTTGTGCTGGCCTTTTTCTCGTTGCCCCGTCTTTGCTATCACCCTCATGTGGTGTTAAAGGACGTTAAACTGCCAAACAGTTCCAATTCCAATTGTTTTGTTTTGGTTTGTTTTGTTTTTTACACGAGCGCATATTCAATATTTGCGAATCAGTAGTCGAAACTAGACATACAATGCTTACACGAAACTCTGTGACAGTTTTCACATCAGAATTCTGCGACACATTTCATGTAGCCCAAAACTCCAAACTTTAAGAATCAGCAGCAGAACTAAACCGAACTGAAACAGTGGCTGCGTCTTGCACAAAAAGACCGCATACTTGCTTCAGACAGGTTTCACCAGCAAGCCATATATAGACGACACGAGAAACGGTAGGGTGGGGTCAAGAATGCTAGTGGAATATTTACCCCAAGACCTATAGCCTACTGATGTTTTTCTTGCTATTTAAACACGAGTTAGCAACAGAGGAGAAATTACTTTCTGTGGAGTAGGAGCCAGTCGTGACAGGCAAGAACGGCTCTTAGTAACAGTCGCGCACTTCATGCATCACGCGCTCGTTCACATTGAAGAAATCACTGCAGAAAATAGAATTGCTTGGTCACGTTCAGGGCCCGTATGTAAAAGTCGAGGTTAATTTAACCCACGGCTACGGGCCTAACCCAGACTAGGACAAAAGAAACCCAAAAGCAAAATTAAATAAGAAAGGAAGCAAAGAAAGGTAGAAAAATATCCTTCCATACCAGCTTAGGCACCTTGCTGGAATGGGCCCTCTTCTTGATTTAAAACAAAAAACAGCAGAAAATTTAACCCTAGAGCTAGTTTAGTTCGAGGTTAGACTCTAACCCGGGGCTAAAAGCCCTAACCTCGACTAGTACATACGGGCCCAGAGAGACATCGTAACATACATTTGAACATTAACAAATTGGCCCAGTTTGTCGGTGTGTAAAACTTGCACACGCAGGCGTGACACAGTTAAACCGGTAAATTCCATATTTGCTAGGCCAACTTATGTTTTGGAACAGTTTCGCTCGTGCGAGCGCCTTTACGCTCGAAATACTCTATCTTGATGACCAGTACAGCTCTAAATGCGATACAATGTTGTTTACACTTTGCGCAAGAGGCTGATCGAACATTCAAATTCTACGACTGCCGTTACACTACTGGAGCGCTCAGTGTACTCGTTACGCTTCTGTTGGCTCAGTGCTAGCATTACAGACGCTGTCATTGTCCAGGTGTCTTAGTGGTGGGTTGATAGATGATACAGTTTCTCACACTTGATCCCCGCCGCGAACTCCCTCCAAAACCTTACTGTCACCTCGCTAGACTGCGTGATCACGCGGTGTCGAAACTGGCGAGGTATAAAAAATTGTAGCATTGTGTCCCATGCAAATGCAATTTTCAAGGCAAGGTTTCTACGTGAGTTTATGGCGACTTGAAATAGCCAGGGGTGTTTCGCTCTCTATTTTTAAGCTTTACGAGGCGAGGGGAAACACATCGGTGGGAAATTTGAACAGGAAAAAAGTCAAATGCCGTGATGAAACTCACACTTGCTGTAACAGTTTTCGAGGTTTCCCAAATCATGAACCTGGGTGAAGTTAAGTACAGTTGAGTTGTGTGGGGAGCTCTGCGTTCCCATGGAAAGTCAGCCTGTATTTTCCGTTAACTTTTTCACGACCATGCGACCAGCGTTTGTGCAGAGCCCTTGCACACCGTTGACAACCACACACCCAGACCCCGGGCGCTGACGCGTGAGGACGCTGTTACCAAGCACCCACAACCCATGTTATCTCCGGTCTCAATGTGGTCGCTATGCCCAAATTTTTCAGTCAGAAACATTTTTCCATAAAAGTGTTTATAATTATCTTTCAAACAGTACCAGACACGATTAGGAAACGTCTGAACAAGACATTTTTCACCCAAAAAAATACACAATGAATTAATTATTACACAGGGCCGTTCTCAAGCCAGCAGGCTGATATAAGTAAATGACACCATGTTCAGTAGAGGCTTATCTTTGTAACGAATGGTTTATTTGAAAAATGAAAGTAATGATAGAAAACAATAAAAAAGGCAAAAAATGAAATCATACCACAGAATGAAACATACTTGAAATACGAATTGAGGACGGAGGTCACTGACAGTTTTTGTGCTTTTTTTTTTTTTTTTTTCATGCCTACACTTAGCCATTCGAAGTAAAACGATATTCCATTATCAATGACATACTCCCCTCCCCCCTCCCCACCCCACATTCGCATCCTCAAACCCCCTTCCCTCAAACCCACCCACTCGCTCACCGCCCCCCCCCCCCCAGCCCACCCCTACATTCCCATTCCTATACCCACTTCTCAAGAACAAAAAAAAAATCATGTTTATTAACGATTATTTTAACGAATCGAATTCACTCAATAGAGGAAATTTGTCGAGACGAAAATGGTACGTAAATACTTTGCATAACATTCTTGACAAACTCAGAAGATATGAAGCCAAACGTGGGTGCTACAAAGGCCTTTTTTCCGCACAATTTCTTTTTTCTCTCTTCAGTATTCAATACTCCATGTAGGCACTGCATGATGGTGATTAGAACAAAGTTAACAACAGTCTAAGCTGCGTTTGCATGTCCAAGCAAATGCGGGTGAATATCCCAACAACAGACGACTCCACTCGGCCAGCCACGAGGCCAAAGCCCCCGCCCCTTTCCTCTGCCGTGTACAAGGCAAAACACAGTATGTCCATGACGTCATTGTATGGGAAAAGGGGTGATTTCAAGATGAAAGAGATTGACGTAATCGTATTTTCCTCAAATGACGTCAACGGACTTACTGCTTCCAGACATATCATGTGCTTCCCTCGTTGTAGTGTCTAGCAAGAAAGTTTGCCAGACCAAGCCATGTGTTGTGTTCATTATGACGCGGGACGCGATTGGCTGAATTATGGGGGCTCGACCCTTTTGATCGACAGGAGTGGAGTCGTCCATTGTCAACGTGGCATCGTTATTGTGCCCAGCACACCACAAACACATGTGTCCCTAGGATGTGAATGTCTCTAGTGTCACCATTTCATGCGGGCTTTGCAGATCACTGGGTATCAGCTGGTTCCAGACACTGCATCAGTGCCAGTTACACGCTCCATGAGGGTTTTCCGGACCATTGACTTTCAGTTCCAGAGGCCGAATCAATGATGCATAACCCGCACGCTGGTTACCACACCCGCGGGTGTTCCTGTTGTGTATGAAGTGCATTATACTGTTAATGCATTCAATGAGGCGAATCTTCCGCCTGATACAGGTAGCTGAAAAGTGGAGGTACATGGAATGACTGATGACACACCAGCCGCTTATTGCAATCGCGAACTGGTAGCCTGCTTGTTTGGCGGCTGGCTTGATCTGATGACACACCAGCCGCTTATTGCAATCGCGAACTGGTAGCCTGCTTGTTTGGCCGGTTGCTCTGAATTCGTAAAGATGTTTTGAATTGCGGTTTGTTTTTTGTTTGTTTGTTTGTTTGTTTTTTTGGGGGGAGTACTAGGTGGTTTTTTTTTGTTGTTGTTGTTGTTGTATTTTTTTTTGTTTATTTGTTTGGGGTTTTTTTGGTTGTTGTTTTGTTTTGTTTTGTTTTTTGTTTGTTTGTTTTCTTTTTCGTTTTTGTTTTGTTTTGGGTTTTGTTGTTGTTGTTGTTGTTTGTTTGTTTTGGGTTTTTTGTTTTGTTTTGTTTGTTTGTTTGTTTGTTTGTTTGTTGGGTTTGTTTGTTTGTTTGTTTGTTTGTTTTTTTGGTTTTTTGGGGGGGTGTAGAGGGTGATGTTCAGTTCGATCAGATCTGAGTAGACTCATCATTGAATACCTGCCTGGTTCATTAAAAAATAATAGATTAAAAGACACCATCCACTGTTTTCGACACGTCTCAGTTCACACGCTAGACTTTGCAGTCTGATTACGACTCTGAGGTCAGAAGACGGCGTTCATGTTCTACTAGTAATTCGTCCATCGCACAAGCCACAACTCACAGAAGACAACATCCACAAACCCTAGGCACCGTTCAGTCAAAGTAGACAGCGTACACCGAACCCACAGCGAAGAAGTTGCTCCCCTCAAACACCACAGACGCGTGATTGTCAAACTTCGAGTCCCACAGACATCGGCTGGCCACACGCGCGCCTTGGTCCTTGTTCTCGCAGATGTTTACTATGGCAACGATCTTGTAACGCTCCAACCCCGAGGCCTTGACCCTCTCCTTGATGAGCTCGGACAGGGTCTTGCAGAGCAGCGGGAACCTCTTGGGGTCGTAGTCTCGGCCCGAGAGGTAGCCATCCAGCACGCTGTAGATGATCTGCTCGGCCTTGAGCGTCGAGAAGCGCCTGTTGTCGTCTGGTTCCGTTTTGTACGTGTTCTCGTAGGTCACGGTGTTCCGAGGACCGCTGTTGAGGGCGGCAGCCATGCCGAGGCTGGACATCATGCGCATCTTGAGTTTGAAGCGGCTCAACTTCTGCTTACGCGTGGAGGACGAGTCGCTGACCTCGCTCCGTTTGTCGGAGTTACTGGCCTTGACGAACCTCTTGAAGGAGTCCATGTTGGCAAATAGGGTATAGTTTGTCGGCTGGCTTGATCTGACTACGTTCTTTGACGTGTGCTTTGACTTAAATTTTACAAAAGTTTGTAAAGTCCCATAAAGTTGAAGAGTTATCACAACTCAAGATCTGTAGACTGTTCCAGTCTTAACAAGATGTTTTAGCTTGTCAAAGCACAACGCACATCTGCCGATCAGCGGAACAGGGAACCCTGGTTGAATTTCAGCGTTCAAGAATCTTTTTCCGGTGACGTCTGGTTAGTGATGTCCTAAGGTCTGATCTCACTGTTCTCTCCTTTGAACAAGTAGAAAACTAGAAACAACACAACGTACGGAATCGAAGGCCTCAGTATAACTCAGTTCTCTGAATGCATCAATGCATCAACAGACATTCCGAAGGTCGTTTCCAACGCGACGCAGCAGACGAAAGAACAGTCACAAGACTCTCTCAATTTTCCATTTCTCGCTGTTCACTTAACAGGTGGGAAAGTTCCCACCCTTGTCATGTAGGTATCAGCCGATCCCCAGAAACACCTGTCAAGACTATATGGTCACTGTAGAAATCCTCGTCTTTGGTCAGTTCCTGATAGGGTGATCTCGTTATTGCGCTGTTGTTGGCCGACCTCAAACAGCCATGCGTCGTATGTCAATATTGACTGGCAGTCAGGGAGTGTCGAGACGTCCGGAGACCCGTATCGAGAGTGGTCTGCAAAACAGGCATGAAACAAATTAGTGCGCAGTAATACAAGCGTGTGGTGTTCTTGGATAGGTATATCATGCGTTTTGGAAGGCAGTTTTGCTCCTGCAAATCTGGTGTTTGAGAGTAATGTGGTTCTTGCAGATATTTTTGAAAGACAGTTTGCTGAAATTGCAAATTCGCTGCGTAAAATTTTCAGATGAACAGGCATGCGTAGAATACAAATGTAGGGTTTGAAATTATAGTTCTGATGTTGTTGTTTTTTTTCTATTCTAAACCAAACACCGTGTCTTTGGTACTTTTCTAACCAAAAGAAAGATTTTCTGGTATAAACATTATACCATAAAAAATCTGTCTATTGTTGCTAACGTACGAAACCTTCAATGCCACATGTAACACCTGCAATTCCGATGAGCTGTAGTGAGGGAAAGGGAGTGAGAGAGTTTTTAGGGCTTAACGCCGCGAAGTAGTGACGGAAGAACTAACAAGCTTGCTGAATAATGTTGTGAAACCTTTCGATGTTTCGTAACCCCTTTTTCCATTTATTTCGCAATCGTTTTATTTTACAAGCCAACGCCTTGTTTGAATAAAATACTAATCAATTCATCGTCACAAGAATACGTCTACCAAGACAGGCAAAACATCTTAAAGGTTAGTTAGTTACTGAGTTAGTTATTTAGGGCTTAACGCCGCGCAAGCAACAAATATTATTTTGCGGCTATCAAGGTCCTTCTTCGCCACACTAAAATAAAAAGGAAGACAATGAAACAAGGTGTAAATATGTATCAAAAATCGATCCGGTTTAAATGATAAACACGTTTCACTTCTTTGTACATCTAACATATAGAGGTTGAGGATAGTCTGTGTTACTTGAGGTGTCTAAATTTTATAGAACAGATTTGACTCTTTCAAGAAGCTAAAGATGCTGTATCTTAAAGGTTCAAAGGACGGACATACTGCATTGTTGCTGTCCGATACAGTATATTGCGTAGTTAACCGATATATCAATCTATTATCTTCTATCTTTCTCTCTCACTCACTTACGTGCAAGGCTCATGAAGTTTTACTGCGTGTTTACATGCGTCAGTTTTATGGACTTCTCTTCCACTTACCCGGAAATGATTTCATTGTGCTTATCATGAACGCAGGTCGTAAATTTGCCGTTGCTCTGTGACCGTCCCTTACATATACGGTTCTTTATGCGATTTTCGTATCCGACCCTTCCCATCACGCCCTCGGGTGACCATGGTGATGCCATGTCTTTGTGGTTATTTGATATATCACTCGAACGTTTTACTGTCAGTGTGGTAAACACTTACCCATCTTCCTAAGAAGTAGAGCTACTTTGAGAACTAAGTTCCTCACTAATCGTACACTTTTAAGCTGGGCAAAACTTTTTTTTTTCAAAACAGACTCAGAATTTGACGTTATTCACCTAGACTTCTTATTCACCTGGTACCTACGTTTACCTATGTTCACTGGAAGATCATTTGTTCGTACCGCGTGTCCAGTGAGAAGGTAATTAACTTTTGTGTTCTGCTGACTTTAACACCCTCAAACACTCTTTCCAATTATCTGCCTAGAGGAGTTGAAAGAACTCGGTCCTACGAAAGAGTATAGAAGGTCTATCCCCTTTGGTCATGCCAATGAAAAAAAATGCAAAACAAGAAAACAACAACTTTGTATTTAGTGAGACCAAACACCCTTAAGAACTCCTTCCGTCTTCCTACTGCAGTGAAAATAGATCAATAAATTGTTCACACCAAACCCAAACAAAAAAATAAACAGAAAAAACTCTCTGCATACAGTGAGATAATCAGCTGCTTCTCGCGTGACTTTTCATCCCCAATAGTTCTGTCCAAAAGGGTACGACAGAAAAAAAAAATCTTTCTAATCATACCAAAAACGAAAAAATAAACCAGCTCTTTGCGTCCAGTACGGTATAACCAGCTGTTGTCAATAAAATTCATCAATATTTTACCCGAACCAACAGCTCATCCAGTTTTCTCAACCAGTGAGAGAGAGAAAAAATGATTAATCATCTACTCACCTGCAGAAGTGGCCGTCAGGAGAAAGTGTTGCTCAGCGTGGGATCAGAAACACGTCAGGTCGGCACAAAGCTCGTGTATACACTGGATCTACGCGAGGAGCCGCCGCGCCACCCGATCAAATATACCCCGATACCCTCCTCCCTCCCCGCACACACCACACGCCGCGCCCATGTTACCCCCACGCTCACTTGTCGGGTGGCAAGCGATATTACGGGTACCGTCGGGGTTCATGACACAGAGTTATGCGAACCCTATGTGGAAGCATGGGATGGGGGTGGGGGGGGGGAGTTTAATGCCCTTTTCCACCACGTAAGGCTTAGGGTGATATGAAAGACGGGGCAACGAGAAAAAGAACAGCACAAATATTTGGCCCCAGCCAGGAGAAGCATGGGGCAGAAAAGGCAGCTAACCAGCATTGAGCAGACACCCTCGACGGTGGGACAAGCAATAAGGATGGCCTGCGCCTAGGAAAATCAGAAGTGGAAAGGAATCTGAGATGCACGTTGCACGAGCAACAACAACAGTCATTATTCCATAGACCGCCTGCAGAGCAAAGGCGTGCAAAGAGGCAGTGTCTGACGATCGACCCTAATAGGGAATGACAGGACCCACGTGAACCAAACCAACGCTGGAACAGTCTCAGTGAGGACGCTCTCGTCTCATTGATATTGGAGGCCGGGGAACCCGGATTGTCGAATGGTAGAGCGCTGGACTTTCAAAGTTTGGGTTGTGAGTTCGAATCCCGACTGGGGTCAAATATTTGTGCTGACTTTTTTTTTTTTTTTTTTAGTTGCCCATCTTTGATCTCACCCATACGTGGTGAGAAAGGACGTTAAACTCCCAAACAACCTTCCACCCACCCACACTCACTGATAGTGGAAATAGTAGGCCTATTTTTTTTTATATATAGTTTTATTTGCTTCGTTTGTAGACCACAAAAAATCAGGCCATTTACACTGAACCAAAAAGCTTGAAACAGCAAGAAACTCTGGCACGACACATGCGAAGAGGTCCTTGGCAAGAGAAAGACCCAACACAAGGAATGGATCTCTGCTGATACCATCCAGAAGCTGGAAGTTAGGAAAAAGAAGAAAACTGCACTGAACACGAGCCGAACAAGAAGAGCTAAGGCAAAGGCACAGGAAGAATACACAGCAGCTGACAGAGAAGTGAAGAGGAGCACCAGAAAGGACAAGAGGGACTACATCGACAACCTGGCCAATCAAGCAGAGGAAGCAGCCGGACAAGGGAACCTAAAAGACCTGTACCAGGTGACCAAGAAGCTCGCGGGCAAATTTCAGCAGACAGACAAACCAGTGAAGGACAAGAACGGGAACCCACTGACAACAACTGAAGAACAGCTGAAGCGATGGGCAGAACACTTCAGGGAGCTGTTAAATCGCCCCATCCCTGAAACACCACCAGACATCCCGCCAGCTGAGACAGAACTACCCATCAACTGCGACAAGCCCTCTAAGGCGGAGATCAGGAAAGCCATCATGACACTGAGAAATGGGAAAGCTGCAGGGCCGGACGAGATACCAGCAGAAGCCATCAAAGCAGACACAGAGACAGCCGTCAACATGCTGCACAGCCTATTCAGCAAGATCTGGGAGAAGGAAGAGGTGCCAGCCCAGTGGAAAGAAGGGATCGTCATCAAGCTGCCAAAGAAAGGGGACCTCAGGGACTGCAGCAACTACCGAGGGATCATGCTCCTGTCAGTGCCAGGCAAGGTTCTCAACAGAATTCTACTGGAGAGGATGAGGGAGGCAGTCGACCCTATGCTCCGAGACCAGCAGGCGGGCTTTCGCAGGAACAGGTCCTGCGCTGACCAGATCGCCAGCCTACGCATCATTGTTGAGCAGTCACTGGAGTGGAACTCCCCCCTCTACATCAACTTCATAGACTATGAGAAGGCCTTCGACAGTGTAGACAGAGAGGCGCTGTGGAAGCTGCTAAGGCACTATGGAGTTCCCGGGAAGATCATCTCCCTGATCCAGTGCACCTACCAAGACATGAGCTGCAGGATTGCCCATGCCGGCCAGTTGTCAGAAAGCTTCGAGGTGAAGACCGGAGTCCGCCAGGGATGCCTGTTGTCCCCGTTTCTCTTCCTCCTGGTCATCGACTGGATCATGAAGACCACCACAACAGGCAGGAAAAACGGGATACAGTGGACACTCTGGACGCAGCTGGATGACCTCGACTTTGCGGACGACCTGGCGCTCCTGTCTCACAGCCACAGCCAGATGCAGGACAAGACTACATGCCTGGAAGCCACATCAGCCGGAACAGGGCTCAAG
>JACVVK020000104.1:47500-185000 GCA_018292915.2 Batillaria attramentaria | reverse complement strand
GAATGAGCGAGGTTCGCGAGATCAACATCGAGTGGACAGGTACAGAGAGAATCTTATCTATACGCTGGAGTGGTTGGGTCCCTAGGGTACATGCAGAAAGAGCCCATTAACGGGATCTCTTCAAGTCCCCCTTTTGACTGAGGTCACTGATAAGCTGAGCGCTTGCTGTGGTTAATCAAATATTATGCATGTTTGACTCAGTGTTGTGGGGAGAAGATCACTTTTCGTCACTTGATCCTTGGAGCGTGACTCACTTTATCTACACCAGGCTGTTCAGTCCATAAAGCTTTCTTCTTGAATGATTGTGCATGTTTATAAAACCAAACTTTTTTTTTTTTTTTTACGGCTTAGCCGGGATTCGAACTCACGACCCGGGCATTCAGTAGATGTGAGAAAAAGTCATTGACGCATAAGTGATGCATATATTAAATGTATTACATTTTGTTCCACAATGGGGTAGATTTCGTTCACACACACACACACACACACACACACACACACACACACACACACACCACCACCACCACCACCACCACCACCACCACCAACAACAACAACAACAAAAACAACAACAACAACAACAACAAAACTATTTGTGGCATGGAAAAGTGAAAAAGTGGCAAAACTTGCGACAAGGGCGGTTAAAGTGCATAGTGGACCACATAGAAAGAATATTCCTTTCCGGTATCTGATCCGCGGAGCGTGACTGACTCACTTTCCGTTGTATGTGACTCACTCATCTGCATCAGGCTGTTGCACGTTTCATAAAGCTTTCTTCTTGAATGATTGTGCATGTCAAGTTTATTTGAGTACGGCCATCAGTAGATCAAGCAGATAACATTGATAGATAATAATTACGGCAGTTCGACAATAACATCACAACAGGACTACGGGTGTCCTCTTGATTTTAAAACACACACACACACACACACACACACACACACACACACACACACACACACACAACAGTTTTGTGATTTTTTTTATACTTGAAGATTCTTTTCCTACTTCTGTCTGTCTCCCGTCGGGGAGCCGGGGTGGTCGAATGGTAGAGCGTTGGACTTCTAATGCTCGGGTCGTTAGTTCGATCCCGGCTGGGGCCACCTATTTGTTCTGGCTTTTTCGTCGTTGCCCCGTCTTTGATATCACCCTATGTGGTGGAAAAGGACGTTAAACCCCCAAACACCCACCCACCCTGTCTCCCGTCGCGACATCATAAACATGTTTGAGAAGATCATGGTAGACGTCAAAAGCTTGAATTCAGTCGTGGGAGGTCTTAGAAGCTAAAATGAAATGGAACCAAATAGATATTACGCCTCCAAAATATTCAATCGGTTACAGAAAAAATATGTGTCAATACCTGCATTAGCAAAGATCCAGCCAGATGCATTCTATTCAACATTTGCTGACACATAAAAGGGAGAGAATCCGAGAGAGACGTTATGAAGAGTTATCGTACTCTCCTTGATTGTGCACGAACGAACAAATAACGACTGCCTGCTTAGATCATTCATGCAGAGTTCAAATAAGGTGTATTTGTGACTACGGAGTACCTGTACTTTACAGGGAAGGGCTCTAAGTGCAAATTCACACTGACATCAGACGTCAGTCAGCTGAATGGGTTTAGCTGTGTTCAGTTCAATTGATTCTTTCCGGCCCGGCACTGCTCAGTCAAAGTACGTGTCAATCTTTTTCTTTCTATTTGTTCACGTCCGGTGTGATAAGATATGATGTCTCGGGTTTTGAAGTGCAAAACATACAGGGTGAGTGAAGGACTGAAAGACAGTGATCGAGTGAAAGACTCTCTCTCTCTCTCTCTCTCTCTCTCTCTCGTGTGTGTGTGTGTGTGTGTGTGTGTGTGTGTGTGTGTGTGTGTGTGTGTGTGTGTGTGTGTGTGTGTGTGTGTGTGTGTGTGAGAGAGAGAGAGAGACTGGCTGGCTGACAGACAGACAGACAGAGGTGGAGAGATGAAAAGAGAGGGTGGGCCGTTGAGGACGCTGGTTTCCCGTCCTTCTCCACCTCATATGGGTGATGTCAAAGACGGGGTAACGAGTAAACAGTCAGCACAAATATTGGGCCACATCCAGGATTCGAACTCTCGACCCAAACATCGAAAATTCAATGCCCGGTGTCACACGCAGGAGGTACAGTAGTCTACTCCCCAGCTCCACACACTCACGACAGGGGCACTTCCCGCTTTAAAGCTGAATGTGCTCCCTCTGGTCTACACTGATCATCCATACTCCACCCTCACACGCCGGATTTACTCCCAGTCTGGAAAAAGTTCACTACTAAAACAACTTGAATCGTTAAAGTCAGCATGTGGCTTAGTGGGAAGTGACTCGGAGCTGGGCCCGTATGTAATAGTCGAGGTTAGGGCATTTAGCCCCGGGTTAGAGTCTAACCTCGAACTAAACTAGCTCTCTAGGGTTAAATTTTCTGGGGTTGGTTTTTGTTTTGTTTTTGTTTTTGTTTTAAATCAGGAAGCGGGCCCATTCCAGGAAGGTGCCTAAGCCGTTACAGGAGGATTTTTTTTTCTTCCTTTCTTCGCTTCCTTTTTTTATATTTAATTTTGTTTTTGGGTTTCTTTTGTCCTAGTCTGGGTTAGGCCCGTAGCCGTGGGTTAAATTAACCTCGACTTTTACATGCGGGCCCTGGGCAGTATATCCCGTGCGACGGTTACATCGGCTCCCCGCGTGTGGGAGGAAGCGAGATTTTCTTCTTTTTCTTAATTCTGTTTTTGGTCTATATATATATATATATATATATTATACAGTGACAAAGACAAGTACAACATGCATGCATTATATGCTTGAACAACGTGAACTGATATAGTATTTGAGCAGAGTCATGACACAGTCATAGGCCGTAGGGATTATGAAAAAACTGTCGAAGGATCTAGTCCTTAGTCCTCCATGTGCTTGGGTCGGGTAAGTTGTAAGCTTTGACTGAAATACGCAAAATCGTGCACCTTTAAAATGTTGCCATGGAGGCAATGAGGAACCAGGCACACATACATATTAAAAAAAATACTGGACATGTAGAGGATTGAAGACAGCAATCTTGTGCAGACGGAAACAAGAAATACATGTATTATGAAAATAACATATCTAAGGAACTAAGGATATGTACGCATATTCAACAAATATTTGACTAAAGGACAAGGAAGCGAGATTTTGAACGGAAACTACCAACCGCAACAACAACCACAGATACCATCACCAAAATCAACAACTGATATTAAACCGAGGACTCGCGCAATCATTTGAAATACTCGACTGGCGGATTTTCTTCATCCTGTTTTTTTTTGTTTTGTTTTTTTAAAGTCGAACTTGAGATGAACTCCAACGAAGAGCATGTTTTTGACTTCAACGTGAAAGAAGTCGGAAACATGCTCTTCGTTGAAGTCACAAACTTCAAAACCACGTCATCGAAGACGAAAGAAGTTTCTTACAAAGACTCCTATACAACGTTGATCAACACAATACCTCATGTGTAAACTAGGCACTTAACCTTAATACACAATCGACCAAAACAAGGCAGCGCCGGCCCATTTCACAACCACCGCCGGGTTCAGGCAGTATGGCACACATGAAGGTCTCTCCGTGTGGTCATGAAAGAATGTCGGTGAAAGGTTTGTACAAGACTGCTGGTCAACTGATATTCAGTGCACCACACAAGGCCTCGTGTTTGCCGAGAAAGCTAAGTGGAGAATTAACTTTGTAATCATCTATCGGTAACTCTTAGATTTGCCTGTTTTAACTAGCCTTCACAGAAGCCACCTTAGCTTTTGGAGGGTGGTTGGGGGTTTAACGTCCTTTTCCGCCACGTAAGGGTGATAAAAAAAAAAAAACTGACGGGGCAATGAGAAAAACACCGGTACAAATATTTGGCCCCAGCCGGGATTCGAAATCACGACCCGAAGAGTCCGACGCTCTACCATTCAGCTATCCCGGCTCCCCTTAGTTTTTGGAGCACTGAGTTGCGCTTGTAACCGCGCCTGTACGCTCAAAATAGTTTATCTGCCTGTGCAGTGACAGCAAATTACAGTGACGCTGACACTGCGCAAACAGATAGCTTCACGGACGCGACGCGAAAATCGAGGAGGCAGCTAGTGTTGTGCGGTCAACCACCGAGTAAAAGAACTTCGGGCCGTGTGAACTTTCCGGCGCTCGCACGGCCTACAGACGGCAGTGTATTGCATTCAGAGAGTTGCGCTTTGCCCAAGATAATGAGAAATGTCGTCTGCAGGCCGAAGGACACAAAAACACAGGGCCTCAAAATGCCTATATATTTCCTATTAGCCTCAGGCATCATAGTCACCCCTAACAAAATGCTTCAATCTAGAAACAATTACTACCATGAACAGACCATTCAAAGGCATGAGTCTGACGGGGGTTAAAAAAAATGTGGATGATTCCTTTCCGCTCAGGCCTCACTGGAGTAATGCACGTCTACTTTCTGTTTAGGCCAGAGAGGCAGTTCACACAAATCAGCTTGCGTCACTTATGTCCGACCTCTGTGCAAAAAGTCCCAGCTTCACTAGCAGCTTCCCTTTTTTTGCGACCGCCCATCATGCACCTTGACCTACATAACACAAAAATCACGAAAATCACGCTTTTTCATAACAGCATAAACCACTGCAGACGAGCACACTCGCCAAACAGGGTACCTCAAATAAACACCAAACATGACCCCACGGTCAATTTGTGTCCTCAAGCCTGCAGTCTAACACTCTTTCAGTCTGTGCTACAGATCCAATAGATATAATTTTGTCGTCTAGTAATCTTAGTAGCGTGATCCAGTGCCCAGCTCAGTCAGTTTGTGTAAACTGCAGAAACGTAAAGAATTTCCAGCGGATCAGGCAGATTGGGTTACAATCGCATTAGTATCACTAATATTTGGTTTCTTAGCTAATAATTCCTTTTTCAAGGGATACGTCAAAGCACTTAGTCTGGCAGTGTGCCTGTTTGGGGAACTTATCTGTTTTTCTTTGATTTGTGGTTGGTCTACTCAGGTATGGTAAAGCTAGCTGAGCAAAAGGTTTAATCTTTTTCTTTCTTTCTTTTTTTAAGCTGCAAAGGCCCCTAATGTGCCCTCTGGATTAGCCGATGAGAAGAAAAATTAAATATTTACATTTGATTAAATAGCAGTCATGCGTGATTGAGACTCACCTGGGAGTCAGTGAAGATCGTGTGGCCCCATTTATTCAAATCCATCCTGTCTCTGCTTTATATGGAGTGTGCTAAGCACTGGTTATCAGGAGGTGCCTATTTATTTATTTATGTATGTGTTTATTTTCAATTATTTATTTATTTATGTGTTTATTTTCAATTATTTATTTATTTATTTATTTATGTGTTTATTTTCAATTGTTCTTTTTAATTTCATTTTGTAAACAAAAGTGTTACATCTACTCAAAACAAATTTATCTATTGAAGTCCGAATTTTATCTCTTCTTGGGGGAGCCGGGATAGCCGAATTATAGAGCGCAGGCTGGACTCTCGGCAATGCTCGGGTCGTGAGTTCGAATCTTGTTTTGGGCCAACTATTTGTGCTGGCCTTTTTCTCGTTGCCCGGTCTTTAATACCGCCTTTACGTGGTGGAAAAGGACGTTAAACTACCAAACACCCATCCATCCACCCTTTCTCTTGTTGTGGCTGTGTAGCAGCGGTTCTGCCAGTATGGATGTACATGCAAAATATTAATTTCTCGAAATGACCTTGTAAGGTCTGATTTCTACCCTGCAGTCATTTACAGTCTTGGCAGTTTGACTTTCTCACGCATATAACTGCCTCTTTCTCCGTACGTCACCGCTACTGATTCCTCACAGGTGTAAGGTCATGATCAGTGTTGCGAGGGGGGGAAAAGGAGGTTAAAATCTGGTCCCCTTTTTACATTACCTTTACAAAAGGACCCCCTGCATACAAGCGTTGGTAATGAAAGTGAATCTAAATCCGGATATTAACCGGGAGTTTTGGCGTCAGCCTGAGAGTCGCCACTCTGAAAATCCTTTGTTCGGAACAGGTTAAACTCGTGAGAAACACAATCAGCCTTTGGTGGACAGTGATTGACTGGTGCCGGCCTCTGACAGACACCCCCTTTGACCAGTGTAGATGAGGCATTGTACGTATCCAACGGTGAGAGAAAGCACAGGATCGGACCTACCCACAATGGGGGTACACACTTGCGAAAGAAAGCCTGCAGTAGTCACAGTACATTAGCACAGGTATTAGATGTGTGTGTGTGTCTATAGGGAGAATATGATCACGGAGCGGCGGGTGTATTGAGTTCTCTTTGCTCCATTGGCGTCTAGTTTTGTGTGCAAAGCAAGTGGGGGTGATTGAACATTCTTGCTCGAGCACCCCTGTACAATGACGGGGCGTGAGAGAGAATTCGTTGGCTGACTGACATTTTCATTGAACAGTTGTTGCAGTGTTCAGTGTTGTGTCCAGGCCGGTTCCATCTTAGCTGTTTCCATGGTTGTAGATGTTGACACGGGTTTATTAAATACGCAGAATTGCTGCACTTTCTTTGCACAGTTGCAAAAGCACTGTAGAGGGTTTTTGTTGTTGTTGTTGTTGTTGTTTTTTGTTGTTGTTTTTTTGTTCTCTCTCTGCCTCTGCGTTTGTGCTCTCAGTGTGTGTGTGTGTGTGTGTGTGTGTGTGCAGCAAAACGGTTGAAACATGTCTCAACCAGGTATAATTAATGTTTAGTGGTACAGTGCTAAGATGCTTTCTGTAATCAACCTCTTCAAAGATGCACTAATAATTATTTGAGACTTTAAAATCATTTCCTGTGCTAAGAGGATTTGCCATCGCACGTTTACTCTCTGTGTGTGTGTGTGTGTGTGTGCGCGCGCGCACGCGCGCACGTGAGAGAGAGAGAGAGACAGACAGACAGACAGACAGAAAAATTTCAAAGAACAGGTCAAGCTAAGGTAGTTCCGATTTCAAATTCACTTTCACAAACTAACAAACAACTTTGCACCACAGCAAGAATAAGATTTCCAAAGAACACAAATTTCCGAGAATCCATTTAACAATATTTTAATAGGAAAGAGACGTCTGCTGGAGTCTGGCTCTACATACACACACAAGATATACAAAAAGCGCAGGCGGAACACAACCACTTTAAAGTAACATGTACACAAACAGAGACCCTCTTGTAACAATTTACATCTTAACAATTAGTTACATCCCTATGAAAGTTAGACGGTCGGTCACAACTGCACATCATATGATTTGGCACTTGCAACATATAAATGAAAGTGAAACCATTAAACAAATGAATAGTAAAAAAAGGGGAAAATGAGAACCAAGAGAGATTTCGGCCATTAAATGTTCGATTGTCCTGCCTGCATATCCGACTGATGGAAGTTCCCAATTCTCTTTAACGGCAGTGTCTGCCTGTCAAAATATAGAGCATACAGGTATACTTGAGTGTGGTCTGTTTTTACTGTCTTGCCTACACCATTAGCCACTTCAATGTCCGAGATGTTTTGTTTGGGGATTTTTGTTTTGTTTTGTTTTGTTTTTAAACTAAGAAGAAAAAAATTAAAATGCGGATTTTTTTTTTCAAAAACCAAAACCAAAAAATACAAATACAGGGATCCCAAAGAAAATGAAGTAACTTGCAGAGTGACTGAGGCAGTGTCAATTAAGCATCAATGGACATGTCTCCTGTCATTTGGTAAACGTGCCATAGATCTACCATCTGACGTACATACAAAAGTCTACAGTACATGAGTGCACTGTTCCAACCATCAAGCTATGACACTCAGACCGCAGACGAATTTTTTGTGTGTAAATAATGCCTCTCTAAAACACCCCAACCGCATCTGGCGCCATTGCAGTTTCATATTTGCATCTTAAGCCATAATACAAAAACGCTGACAAGGACAAAACCTATTTTTCCGTATCACAGGAGAGAAGCATTCATGAAATAAACAGTTAGGGATAGATTAGCCAGGGCAACAATGACTTGTGATTTCCATAACAAAACAGGTACTTGAAGGTAATCCTGGAAGCTGCGACTTGTGGTTAATACATGTATAACAAAAAATACTCACAACAGTTACATAAGGGCTGATTCACGGTGTGTGTACAACATATGAATAACTGGTGACCATGACAATAAGAATTGGCGATTTGTATGACAGTCAATACACAAACAGTATGGTCAGTTATTACATAATTATGTTTAATCTGATCATAATGTGTATACTTGATAGTCACTGTGAATGAAACTTTGATGGTGGTCTGTACACTTTATATTGCACCACATCCATGATGTTACATGCGACTCACGTCAGAAAAGCAGAGAGGAAAATATTTTTTAAAAAAGCAAAAGCAACTGTAAAACAAATACATATTAAAGCTTCCTAAATTGTACTGTTGAAACGAACCTGTCCAGGAAGCAAATTCTCTCCAAGTTCTTTCCTTGAATTCTGACAAATGCAGTGGCTGCCTCCCTTCAAGCAGGAAGCACGAGAAACAGACATAACTATCGTGATATGCTGCCCCTTTGAGAGGCATTAAACAATCTGGAACGTATCAACACAGAAGACCGCAAACACATAGACCACTGCAAGCTGTTGTACCAACATAAATAGTACAGTTATGTAATCATAAGCTGATACACTTTTTTTGCTGATCATTAAGAACCTCAATTTGTGTTCTGACTAGAGAAAATGTGAAAGTTCATTGAAGAAATCTTGTCAGTAAAGGTTGATTTGCACGATGCTGCCTACAGAAGCATAATAAACGGCTGTCCAAAGTTTGTTCAAGGCCTAGTGTTAATTCTGGTTTGAATATGTCTCTGACAAGAGGCCTTCACATGAACATGTACACACAAGCGGAGGCTGTGGTAGCCCCGACAAGACACGATGTATTGACCAATGTGAGAATATTCTTTAGTCTCACAGAGACACTTTGTGCCAGTGTGTCTGTTAACTATGCTGTTCAAGATAAGAAGACTTGTCTTTCATTTGCACTTTATGAATGCCAAATGGTGTTTGATCAAAGCAAGTTTTCACTTTCCACTATGCAAGACAACTGTTGTACACGCATGCAGCCTGCCAACTGAAGCAGGAAATAATGTGACTGTGAGGGTAACAGAAAATGCAGACTGCAAAAAAACAACAACAACACAAAAACAGTGAAATTAACCTGAAGTGCAATGTACCTTTATTTCTTTGCCAAAAAACCCCCTGCTAACCATACTGACTTAATTTTCCTGAAATAAACCACAATATGATTCACCCTACATTCACACATGAAAAAAACTATGCGTGAAGGATAAAACACAAGCACACCTAGAAAAATATCCATGCACAATCTACTTAAAGGACACCTTCTGTTGAGAAAATACAACACAACATGTCAACACAACAGACCAAGCTGAACAAACATGACTGACTGAGCCCAACACAGCGTGCTCATGTGCTACACAACAGAATGCAAGATAGGGGCATCAGGACTGATTGCCATCAAACGTTTCAGATGAAGTTAATAAAGATAAAGCGGGTCATGTAAAAATGATATCTCTGCCTTAGCATATGGACAGACTAACACATATACCCCTATTTTAAAGAAACACAGCCACGGTCGGTTTCCAGGAACTATGAAAGTGTGATTGTAAACGTGAATAACACAAACAGACTAAGAATTCTTGACAACACAAAACAAACACAAAAGTCGAACACTGCAAAATGTGATGCTGCATAAACTAAAAAGCCGAATTTTCAAATTTCATGTGTCAACTTCAAACACTTCCAACAGCAAACTGTCCTGACCAGTATAAAAATCAACTCAAATTCTTGTGGTGTTACAAAATCTTTGTGCCTTCAACCCTGATAAAAAAAAAAAAGAACTGAGCATATATAAGCAGATGCGGGTTTGTCTCAGAGTAAATCACAAGACAAATTTTCCAAACAATTTTTTTTCAGGCATGACTGACACACGAAAATGCAAGCTGTCTAGCAATTAATATTACTCCAAGGAATATTCAGGCCTTATTGGGTTCATGCTCTGGGACTTTTCTTGTCAGGCACAAGGATCACAGGAAGAGGAATTTGGAATTAACATTATTTCCACCATCATAATCATAATAATAGTACTAATAGTATTTGAAGGCTGAACAGCCCACCCCAGTGAAAAAGCCTCTACCCATTGCAGACTCCATACACAAGGTGTGCTTATACAGATCAAAGTGCAAAGTATGAAAAGAAAAAAAAAGCAGGGTAAAAAAAATGATCACGCATCTACGCCCCCCCCCCCCCCCCAACCAAAAGAAAAAAAAAAAGAAAAGGAAACCAACCAAACTGACATCCTATGCGAAACTTAGGCATAACTTAATTTTGAAAATATAAAGGAGATGTCCGTGTACAATGCAAGTCATTCCGTACTTCTCAAATTTCAGTTACACAATTTCAAGACTGCAAAATGTAAACCATGGAGCAAAAACCAACCCCAAAACAAAAAGCTTGAATTTGTTAGCAGTTTTTCAACTATTTACGGTCACCAGGCGGGGCTAACACCACAACGTGTGCACCTGAGCGAGACCCTCCTCAAAACTTGAAGTGATTGAAGGGACACAACCTGGGATGAAAGCTGACCTTGTTGTCCCTATGGCTCAGTGTGTGAAAGGGCTTGGCCAAACTGCACAAAACTGGTGGTAAGAAAACATGTTACTCATGTATCATATAAGGTGGAAAGTTTCAGATGGGAAATGAAAAGCTACAGGAAAAATACAATGGGCTTTTTTTTCAGGCGCACGGATTGATATGCTGCTGCATATAATGCCTCAAGCAATGTTTCTGGTGGAATGTCTATCATAGCAAAATTAAACATACCGACACCAACAGTATTACCATAACTTACGGATCAGGGGCCAACTGCATGGGCAAGCGTAAATTTTTGAACTGATCTATCTTTGCTTAGATCCTCTGCGTACATAACAAAGAATGTGCGTAGCGTGCACAAACATCACGTTGCACAGCTGTGGTTACGCTGGAGCTTTTAGTAAGAACTGAGTCATGACAGGGATATTTTTAGCCACATCCGTTCCCTCCCAGTCATCATTTCTGGCCAATGAGGATAACATGAACTGCACAAAACTGACATCAAATACATGTACTTAGATCACAGGAATGACACATGTCACACAAGCTTCGTCACTGCCTTGGATGAATTTGACATCATCCCTCCCCCCCCCCCCCACCTCACACTTGCACACACTATGGCATAGTAGGGATTATGGCCTTTGCTGCGAGGAAGACAGAAAATCATCGTACATGTCAAAGACAGGTTGTTTGTCTCTGAAGATCCTCTCCCTTCTCAAATTTCTTTGAAACGCAACTACACAATTTGTCATCTTGTGTAATGCGGCACTGCATAGCAAGCTCAAAACTACACAAGATAGTGTGCCTGGGAGGAGGCGGTCCTTAAGATAAGTTCAAATTTACGGAAGGTGGACCAGAAGTTCAGCCATGCAACGGGAGTTCTTAACAAAGCTCGCGAACATAACACTAAGCAAACTTTAGGCACACTAAGAACGCCCATGCAACTGAGCCCAGATGTCTTGTTCTGGTCTGCGCCTCTGTAAGTTAAAAAAGGATTTTGTTAAGGAAGTGGGATGTGCGATGAGAAAAAAAGATAATGGTGAGTATACAATGCTTGGGTAAATGTGATACAAAAACCTGCTGTAATATGATTAATAACCCCGTTCAGTATTTCCATGTCCACGATGCTTGCGTGTTCTCACAATCACATCTGTAAACACATACACAGGCAAAGCTCAAAACCAAAGCCTACCCTTCATGCACAAAGAAACACGACATCCATAAATATTTAACAGCAAACACTAGTGTTCCTCCATTCTCATGCAGTATAACTATGTACAGGCGGCATTTGGTCACACACTCGCACAGACACACACCTGCATGCACCCGCTGACACACACAGCTGCTTCATTTGGTGCTCAAACCCACGCAAGCGAGTTCAAGAATATTAATGATCATTAAAAGCATCAACAACCATCACAAAACTCCTGTCAAGATTTATAACAGTTTTTTAAGACAATACTAGTAAGTACTGAAGAGAGTAGTCAACAGCTCATGCACATTGGCATGGACACAGGTCAAGTTTAACAGTAACAGACTAACCTGTACATGTATATTCACTTTTTTGGGGGGGCGTTGTTCTTCTTCTTCTGTATTAGGTTGAAATGTATGAATGAAAACGTGCGTTATGTATGCCAAACTATCAGTTTCCCTGCGAAAAGAGATTCACTGGTTAAGCATTTCACTTTAGTATTTGTTGTTGTTTTCCTCGCTTTTTTTCTTTCCATTCTGTCTTTTTTTTTTTACCGTACGCCCAGAAACGAAGCTGATCTCAAGAATGAAATGGCAGAGACATATTCACTTTACGGGACAGTCCCCATTCCGTCGTCCCAATTATCAAGGTTATGTGCACCTCAGATGTGATCAAGCATAACTTCTGACTTAACGGGCATGTGGTGCGCGATTTCTTCTTCTACTAGAGGCAGAAAATTAAAGCACACAAGGGAACCTGCACCTTTTTCCCAAACTTCACAAAAGCAACCAACACCAAATACATCTTTCCGCTTAAGAACTATTTTTTTCCCCCTCATGCTGATTCAACAAACAGGAAATCTGTACCATTTTCCACACACACCACAGAAAGCAACCAACGCTAAATACATCTTTCCAGTCAAAAACATTTTTTTCCCCTCATTCAACTGATAACTGCAACAGACATTTGCCTGACAAAAATCACACTCTAAAACTTGAACATCACACCAGCATCAGTTATATCAAAACAGAATCACCCTTGTTTCAGAACAGTTCATAAATTGTACATCACGGATGTAACATCACAATGGTAGGTAGACAGCAAAATCAGGTGTGTTAAGAGGGGAAAAAAAAAAAAGAACCACAGGAAATTCAGACACATTCTCAAAGTCCTCTGACCTACAGAAAACTGTAAGTTGTTCATAATTTGCTCAAGTTCTAAAACGTATGATGTGAAATTTGCGGTACAAACTGTTGTCTTTCCTTCACACTTTTCACCTGAATTAGCAAAGAATAACCCTCATCAAATGAATATGACAACCACAGACTGGAAACAGGATGTCTGAGTGAAATCACATTTTAAAAAAGAAAGAGGGAAAAAAAAGCGAAAACACAGTCACACACACAAAAGACTGTAGCTCATTCTTCTCCTAACCAAAGAAATGGGATGGTGCGGAAGAAGCCAGCATTTGTTAATGACGTAAATTTATACATGAGCCACAAGACCACAGATTTTGCATGAGCACAAGTTTAGCACCTTCCCTACAGTACAAAAAAAACCTGTAATATAGTACACGCACATCCATAGGTTGCAACATAGTAAAGCTCATGCTCAGTTTTACGTTTAGACCTATAGAAAATTACAAGAGAAACTTTTGACTCTGAGAAAAATGCTGGGCAAAATATCTTGGATGCAACATGCACCATGCATGGGGTGCACCTGTTCAGAAATGATTTAGCCAACTCCCTTGTTTCTGATGTATACTTGCTTCTAGAAAAGGTTGTACCAAACAGATGAATGGAAAATGTGGAATATGTAGTAAAGCAGAAGGAAACAAAAATGTCCCCAACCTCATTACACTTACTGTATCACACCACACACTCGGGGAAACACGAAAGTACAAACATCCCACCCTCCAAAAAAAAAAAATCCCCTAAAAACAAATGAAAAAATCATCCAGATCTCTGCAAGCTGACAAACTGTTGTATCCTGCAGTGTTGTCCATAGACATCAGGGGGGGGGGTAAAGTGGCACACGCATACATACCCTGCTAGACTGAGACGTCATCCAGTAACATGCATACATCACCTTACACTCAACAACAGAAAAAAAAATCCAGCGCCTCTACTGATAAACAAAGAGCAACACTGCTTTAAAAATTTTAAAAAAAAAAAAAAATCCTACAGGAGAACAGCAGGACTGGAATAAAAAAGGCTGTCTACACAACGGAGGGAATGAATAGTGTCAAACATCTCTTTAAACAAGCAGCACCTGACTGCATCCCACACAAAGAGACAAAACAAAAAGCACAACAAGAGAGGACAAAAATCAAAACAAAAATGTTCTTTTGTGACGCACAATACTCTTCAAATAGGTGCATTCACACATACTACTATTTTAGCAAAGAATATGTTATGCCTCGCACCAAAAAAAAAAAAAAAAAAAACCCAAAAAAAACACGCATGAGTTGTAGAGTGCTCGATCTATTTTTTCCTTTCCAACAAAACCCTTCTAAACACAACAGATCACAGAAAAACCTGGAAGGAGGAGATCCATTTACTTAGACCAAAAGCATTACATACATTTCAAACAATGCACTAGGAAGAATTTTCTGTTGGGATGGCAGGTTAGGCTCCTTTGAACTGAAGGTCAAACAGGAAAAAGTCTTTTTATGTTTCATCTCCAACTCTGTTTCTCTGATCGCACTGTCCTTGTCCGTCTGTGTTGGCAGTCACTGCTTGATCATTCTTCTGACATTATCAAAACTGTGGTCCCAGTTGTCTACCGTGAGTAGTACACACGGTAATACAGTGTCTTGGAGCGCCACAGGGAGTATGAGTTATCAAACTTGAGCAGGTAGACCCCACGGCCTGGGTAGACGTGGCTACCACAGTATACTTCCTCGTGACAGTCACGGCGATACACTGGAATGATTTCGTCTGTTGGCGGCTTGTCTGCTTGGTTCTTGCTACCCTTTTCTATGTCACCTTTGGGCTCTGTAACAAACACAACAGGATTCCTACTATAAAGCACTGGTTTAGCTTTAAAAACAGCAAGGCTTTTGACAAGATGATTATATATGATATTGCCCGCATACAAGCTGTAACAGTAGTACATGTACATGTATATAGTTTTTTTTTTTTTCCAACCCTAACGCTTGTAGTGGCAACATCTATCATACACAAAGGAATGACTGTGTTGCATGCCTGCTTGTAATGATATGCCGGGTCAATTCCCTAGCCAAAGAGACAGTAGTCTGTTCAGACTTCAGAATTCACTGAATGGGGTTATTTCCCTTACACCGTATGGGTTTAGCACGATCGATTAGCAGCAGAGACGATGTACGGACAACCATTGTACATGTAGTTTAACACCATCGTCAGGGTTAAGACGAAGCTGCATTACGATGGTGTACATCTTGGTCCACAAAAACTTCATATTCAAAGAAAGAATGGCAACCTGACATTTGTCTATCACATCCAGCAATGTGCGAAATCTCTTGGAATTCTGACGTAACCGGACTTTGAGAATAGTGCCAGATGATATGCACTGTACACTGCTCCTGCGCTAGTCTCAAAATGGAGCTGCACTACAATTCCATGACATTGGTGAATGACACTGACCTCCTGCAGGTGTCTCCTCCTCCTCTGCATCTTCCTCATCACTGGATTCGCTAACATGCACGCTAACCGTGTTGCTCGGGGCTATCGTCCACTCGAAGTAGACCCCGAAACCCAGATCATAGTGGTCAGTTGCAAATTCCCAAAACAGGCATGTGCCATCCTCGTGTGTTGGCACTCGCACCTGCGGACACAGTTCGCAGGTACAGTTAATTACAAGAATTAAGTGCACCAGTTCAACATAGCACTAGATCTGCTACAGAAATTAACTGATTAAACTAATTTAAATCAGCAGGTTAAAGTGGAACATGATGCAATTATCCTTTAGAAACAAATGTAGACCTTGTAGCAGTACCCAACACAAGTAAACATTTCTCAAATGTGATCAGGGCCTGAAAGTGAAACCAAACGTTGTTGCCATAAGGGCTAAAAGTCCTCTGCAAAGTAACTTCCAACAAGCTTTCCACTCATTGACAGTGCATTTTGCGCATCATGCTCTAGTCAATTAAAAAGTGCAATATGAGAACTACTTTGACTGAAACAGTTGAATGCTTTTCTTTCTCTTTCCTTTTTGATAAGCTTGGGTTAAAGAATGAGCCTTCGATCACACTCAAACTCAAACTCAAAGGTCAAGGCGCTGAAGCCTTGATTAGTGAGGCAGCAGAAGTATGTATTCTTAACATAACATACGCATAGCAAAGTTAACCATAAACTGAGTTCAATTACGCTCAAGGGTTAGCAACATGTACCAGTTACGTTCCAAAGCTAGTGAATTTATGGCAAGAAGCCGAGCCATTAGGCGTTCAGCAAACTGCTGACTCCTCGATCAAGAAACTGGATATTTTCTAATGGTTCTCACAATAGCAGTATACAACAATCAGATCCTCACATTCAAGCCAAATATACAATATCAAAATACAATATCTGTAGGCAACATATAGAAAAATTGCTAATCCACCACCTACAGAACACGTTCTGTGTGCATTAATGTGTCATTAAAAGCTATGGTGCTCCGAGGACAACACAGAATATAAGCCAGAGCAGTATGTACCCACCTAAAGAACAGCAGTTTAAGATGAACAACAATGCTGTAAAATGCATACAGGTATTATGTCTCCATGATGTACAGCAAAGACAGACAGACAATACTATCAAAAAAGTAGAAAGTAATGTGAACACTGGATGGTCCCCAGACAAAAATCATTTAATTTCAGTGAAAAACACTGGAGCTTCTGGAAGTTTGGGTTTCGGTGTTTTTTTCAGTAAAACTGTTAACTCATGAAAATTCACACTAAAATTTAGTAAAAAAAAATTAAAAAAACATGATTCACATGTAGCATAAAGCACATGCAAATGCTTATACTCTTACTTCACCTGTTCACACAGCATTACTGTCTGCCAATCTTTGCTGATTAACTTTATTATTATCATTCTTATTATTTGCAAAGCAGAACACTCAAACTTGGGACAGAAAAATACTGAGTCAAAATATCCCCCCACCCCAACCCCTTCCCCGGCCAAAAAAAAAAAAAAAAAAAAAGAGAGAGAGAAAAAAAAAAAGCGAAAAAATATGACCCAAAAACTGCAATTTTGCAGGTATCTAAACATGTATATGGATAGAGTTACAACAAAATGACAAAAATAATTTTTGTACAGCTGACATGTAGACATGGATGTAGGCTGTGATAGGCACATCTGGATCTAAGACAGCAAGGCCATGCATGTATTACTAAAATTCAAACTTTCTAAAGCAAGGGAAAAGAAAGAAAAACTCTTCATACATTTTACAAGGGATCTGAAAAACACTTTCCTCACAGCATTCACTCACTTGGCTGTGTTCGCTCGTGTGAATGAGTGAATGAACAGCCAGCAACACTGGTTTCCCTTCTCATATTATATGAAAAACAAACCCCATAAGAATGGAAAAGAAGATAATCTAATCACAATACTCACTGTTACAGTCTCTCCAGAGCCTATCTTTATTACAGAGTCCTTATCTTTACGTAGGGAGTCCTTGAATTCTTTAAAATCTTTTCGGGTCCACATGGAGGCTGCGGCTATGGGGGGCAAATCGTCTACAACACAGGTAAGAGAACAGAATAGAATGGCAAGTGAGAATAAACATGGCAAAACACATTCAAAAAAAAAAAAAGTCTGAGACCAAGAACCAGCAGACCGCTAGCAATAAGACGTAAATAATGCCCTGACTAAACGAGCACAAACTCCAGCTGTTTTTCATGGATCTCTGCATCCGAGATTGCTTTCTCAGTGATCACGTTTACCGGTAATTGCCAGTACATGTATTACACCGGTTGAAATTTAGAGACAACAACTAAGAAATTGGCCACCGGTAAGACCAACAGGTTGAATCTCGGCTTTACCAATCCTCTTTATCTGCACACTATTCACACAACTGGTGTACACTGTTACACTGTGATTACTGTTATGTTGTGAGTACTGTCACAGTGTGTGTTCAAACAGAGGATGTTCTATCGAGTACTGAGACTGAGTGCGGATAATTGTTTGCCGATGTAGCCTATTGTCCGTGCTGGTGTCCGATCGACACTGGTTCCGATAAGCAGCCTGCCGGTCATGTTTTGCTTATTTGTTCCCTGAGCGGTTGCAGTGTAAGTCTGAAAAACCCCTTGCGTGATCACTGTTTCATAGAGAGGAGGCGGAGAGGTGGCGCTAAGGGGCGGAGGGATCTCTGAAAGAAAAGCAATGATGTTCCAGAAAGCCTACAATCTATTTGTGTGGAACTTGGAAAAGTTTCAATGTCAGTCCGACTAACCAGCTCTCGAACAACTGTTCAAAATCGATGCCCCTCTCAAAGCACATGTATGTGACACCACAATTCAGACAAGTTTCTCACTGTGCAAGACACGTACAACAAAGAAGGAACCTTCTCTGTGCAGCACCCACTTGCAAATACAAAAACATGAGTGCAGTTAAAGCTCCAGAAACAGGACTGACGAAGAATACCCAGGAAGTTGACAAAAAAAACCCACAATATTCTATAATGCTGGCCTTGATTTGTGCTACACTTGGAGGAGGAGAGAGAGAGGATGAGGAAGGCAGGACAAAAAAAAAAAAAAAAAATTCTGTTCTTGTATCAGTTACAATAGATGTACCAACAAATAAGCAGGGGGCTGTCTTGTAAACGTCTGTAAAATATGCCTAAAAAGATGAATTTAAAAAAAAAAAAAAAAAGGCCCGGGGCATGATCAAATAAAAAGCTTTTCTGAACTTCTTTCAGCTGTACTGGACGCACTACCAAAAAGACACCAACATCAACTACACGTCACGTGTACGAAGACTGTGCAGGAGAAGCGAGAGTTTGTGCTCATTCGTCAAGAGGCAGAGAACCCCACCGAAACAACAAACAACAGCCAGAACAATGACAGTAGTAGTGATTATCATTGCCAAGAACCACAGGCACCACAGCAGGACAGATGCGGCATGTACGCGTACACAGCCCACTCACCGTGGCCGTGGCCAGGGAGGAGATAGAAATCACATTTTCTTTACATTTGCGCAGACCGTTCTTAAACTCCTTGATATCTTTACGTGTCCACAGTGAGGCGGGGACTAGTTTGGGCATTGGTGGAAGAGGAGCTGCAAACATTTCACACATAGGTACTTTAGAGTATGAGAGTATAATCTTAATTATTCTTACGCACAGGAAATGCAGATCAATAAGGTGGACAAGTGAATCACTGAAACCTGGTCCTCAAACAGCCAGTGTTTTGTTAAATGCAAATGCTTACAGTAAGTGCGTCCTCAAATTTGTATTTAACAAGTCATCAGTCAGCTCAAAGAAAAAAAAAAAAAAACAGTGCTGAGGGAGATCAAGATGACTTTATCTTAGCTTGGTTTCTTGTTACAGCTTGCATTAAAACTGAAAGCCATTGAGTTTTATCTAAAGGCTAAGTGTTTTGCCAAAGAGCGTATCACAGAATTCCTGCTGGAGGGGGTGGGGCACAGGGGGTGGGACGCGGGGGGTTGGTTGGTTGGTTGGTCGGATGCAGCATCTCTGATCTCACAATCATCGGTGTAACTTCAAATACTTTGCAGTAAAAAGATGCTTCTTCATCAAGGGAGTCTTAAGGGAGTACTGCCGGTCTCAAGACAGGCTATGCTTTACGCGTATAGCATTACAAGTACTCTCCGCGGTCACCCCATAATCCGGAACTTGTTGCTCACTGGTTTTGCCAATCCAGAAAATTTAATTTTTGAAAGTTCTCAACACAGAAAAATTAATTTTCGAATGTTCTCAATGTGGAAAATTTAATTTTCAAAAGTTCTTATCCCGGAAATCCAGGAGTGTTCTGGAACACTGGCACCCCTGTAAATACCTAGCTGACTCTAACACTGTGTACACAGCTGGAAACAAGGGGAAAAAACAAAAAAACTTTTACACCCAATCAGTGACTGGCAGTATATGTATGTACCGAACTCAGCACACCTTCCTCTCCACTGTTGCCGTCGGCACCCTCCCCAGAGCTGGCATCTCCTGAGCCACCCGTCCCATTCACAACCGGGGTGGATGGAGAGCCACTGTCGGTCTGAGCATTCTCTGCATGCTGCTGGTCACGCTCCTGCTGCTGCTGCAGCTGCTGAAACTGCTGCTGCTGGTGCAGCAGCTGTTGCTGATAGACCTGCTGCATGTACTGCTGGTAATGCTGCTCCTGCAGCTGCTGGATCAAGGCCTCTTGCTGCACACATAAAGGAAATCACAGGTATGAGACTCCATAAGGCCAGATTGACCTGCCAACCCCAGCACTCAGCTATTACCACTGGACGTGCATGCACTATTATCAGTGGGAAGTCTCTGTGAATCTTCACAGCAAAGGGACAGAGGTGGAAACAGACTCCCAGTCAAAGACCCTTCATTGTGTCACTAACATTTCACTCGCCAAGCTCTGACTCTCTCTAAACCACAACAATCAGCAACAAAGCTGGGATAGCCAAGCTGGTAGAAATAGAATGTTTGACTCGGGTGGAGTTTGAATCCAAGGTGGGAGCCAAATATCTATGTGCTTATTTACTTCATTAGCCGGTTTTTGTATTACCACTACGTGATGAAAAAGGGCGTTAAAAAAAAAAAAAACCAACCCCCCCCCCTCCCCAACTAACAGCCAGTATTGTAACAAGATGTTGCTGAACTCCAGATTAATACACACAAATGTATACTTGCCAGCTGCGGGTTGTATGGATACTGCTGTTGGACATACTGCCGGAACTGCTGAGCTGTTTGCTGGTTCAGTGCTGCTCGAATCTGCATTCTGTCAGAAAAAGAAAACAAACCCAAATTAACCTTGCAGTAAATCAAAGCATAAGGTAAAATATATTTTGATATCCACCTTAACCCTAACTGTGGTTGTCACGACATTGATTTATTGTGCATTACATAAAGGACTGACTTTTGTCTGCTAGCTTGTGGCTGCCAGGCCAAGTCAATTCCTTGGCCAAAGGGCAATCGAGAGGAGTCAGTTCAGACTCTAGAATTTGTTGCATGTGGTTAATTCCCTTGTAAACCATATCAGCAGAGCACGATTCATTCCGACAACATTGTGGTTTATCACCATTGTGAGGGTTAAACTTTCCTCTGAGGGACTTAGCGGCAAGCTCATTTCTTCCAAGTCATTAATAAAGTTTCTTGTTGGCTTTTTGATTTTGGTACAGTTAACAGAATAGATGTGACATACTAACCATAAGAATGGCAGACAAAATGCACTAAGAACAGAGCCTGAATAAGCTAATATACATAGCACACCGGTGATTTCTGTGAACCAGCTTCCAGTTGGCATAATTCTCCCGTGAGATAATTCATTCTGTAAAATGATTTTTTAAAAAAAATTCTTTTAAAACAGATCACAATAAAGAACTTTAACAAGGAGCAAAGAGGGTTCCAACAACATACTCTTGTTCTTGCTGTCGCTGTTTCTCGGCCTCCTGCAGTTTGCGAGCCTCCTCCTCAGCCTCGTTCGCTTTCTTCTCCTCTTCCTCGCGCCGTTTGGCTTCCTCATCTTCTTTCCTGGACAAAATGAAACTAAGGTTTATACTGAGTGTGAATAAATCCTTCGAAACCAGAAGCAAAAGTCAGAACTGATAGAGGAAAAAAGGAAAGAAGAAGAAAAGTTTGTGTGAGAGGTAACATGCCAGGCAGGTGAAGACTTCGAAAATCAAAGAACTGCACAGACTTTTTTCTTCTTTTGCTTTTCTTTCCAAGGAAGTGACAGTTTTTCTCCAGGGATAAGTAATGAAACAACCACGAAATCGGATGAACGGCGGAACAGTAAGGATTTTTGCAGAAGATTACAAACTACAATGCAATGTGTTGTCATTTCAAGATATGGGTGAGTTCTGTGAAGTTTCTATTATGTATCTACTATGCTGAATGCCATGACCATGACATCAAATCTTCTTGCTTTTGATAAGAGAGCTGCACCTCTCTCCACCACCACCGTTTCACAAGTGCTTTAAAGTGCCTGAGTTATAAACAGGGGAGCACGTAGGAAAGGTTTCCTAATCCGGAAAACCACTTAGAGGCTCAACCCAAGCGCTGACAACCTCTGTCTGGGACCATATGCCAACATTTTTTTTCCGCAAGGCACAGAGAAAGGTTGTCATCCACCACTGTTCATGTTTCGTTTATCATTTGTCTCCTCAAGTCATATTTTGAAATAGGCCTACTACACCACTGTAAGCATTTCTTCCACAATGGAGCGTGGTCGAATGTCTTCCTACTGCCTTGCAGCGATGTTGAAACAATATTGAGACCAGGCTCTCATTCCGGATCTTGCAATCGTCAGTATAACCTCTCATACTTTGCAGTAAAAAGATGATTCCTCATCAAGGGAGAGTATGTCTCAAGACACATTATGCTTTACATAATTATGGTGTTACAAGTACTCTCGGTAGTCACACCATAATCCGGAACGTTATGCTCGCTGATTTTGCTAATCCGGAAATTTTAATTCTTGAAAGTTCTCAATCTGGAAATCCATCGTGTTCCATAAAATGTGCATCCCTGTATAAAGTTATGGATTGTCCTCAAGCTGCTAAGACTACAGGTTTGTTTTTTTTTTGTTGTTTTTGGGGGGAGGGTGGGTTGGGGTGGGGGTGGGAAGGTGTGTGTGTGTGTGGGGGGGGGGGGTGTTGTGCGCCTTACTCTTTACGCAGCTTCTCCTCCTGTTCCGCTTTCTGTGCCTCAACATAGGGACGGAACAAGGGCGACTTGGTCTCCAGCTGCTGAATAAACTCTGTCATTGCTGTCTCCTTTGACATGTCACCAAGGGACTGCCATGCTTGTCTGCAACACAGAATCAATAAACGACACTTGCATTACTGTAATGCTATGGTATCATTTATCATGAAAGGTATAGATCTGCTATTTGCTTCAATAATAATAATAATGACTGTTATTATATAACATAATAACACTATGTAGGCGCTTTGCCTAATTTCTTTATTGGCTCAAACCACTGCGGACTGAACCCAGCACGCACGCTCATGTGAATCTCTCACACGCAGGACACATTACAATCACGTGGTGCAAAAGGTCAGCTCAGCAATTTTGGTTTCGGCATTTAGAATTGCATTTACTTTTCAAATTTTGTAGGCTAAACATTCCCAAAGCAGTAATACAGTGGTATATGTGTACAGCATAGGAGACAAGCAGACACATAAAATTATATAAATAATACCACATCACCTCATACTTTATTATTCAGTAGCATGGGCTATGAAATACCGAAAAATGTTAAATACCATTAAAAAAAAAAAAATTTTGTCAACTCCTATGTGGAAAACTGTACTGGTACTTTTCCACTCTTTTAACATTTTTCCATCATCCGCTGACAAAAAAAAAACCTTTAAAGTTTCTTCACTGTGATCCAGTATGGACAAAGCAAGCAACAGCCGATGGCAACGGACCAAAAGACCCACACCCATACCTGCAGATCAGGACTGATTCTTTAATTTAAACAAGCAATTAAGAAGCGTTTTTTCCTCTCTTGCTGTTTGTCAGGGTTCCATGGTGATGTGCAGTGTGGCAATGATAGCTAACGCTCAAGCTGACCTAGTTTACTGCAGTAAAATCGATTTTTGCTGATGTCAACAGCCTTTAAGTGTGCGGTACAAACAATATGGCAATAACAACAGAAATTACAACAAAACATTAACAACAGAACAAAACAAAATGAACATTAAAAAAAAAAAAAAACCCAGATGTGTCAACACCAGACTCCGTAAGATTTATTACACGTTATTACTTCCCCCAAAAAGCACAATCCACCTAGTATTTGACACGGTAGTGCAAATTTAGGAAATTATCCAACTCAGGTATACCCTGTTTCTGGTCTTGTATTGATTTTAGACAGCTGAGAGAGGAGAATGAGAACCTGAAACCAACTGAGCTGGGTGTGTTCTGCAATGCAATCGATAAACTGTATACTCTCCAAGATATAAGGCATTATTCTTCCTCTGCAGTGTTTTACCTTGGCTTTAATGTCAACTCTTAAATAACTGTTGATTCAGCAGCTCTGTGTGTGTGTGTGTGTGTGTGTGTGTGTGTGTGTGTGTGTGTGTGTGTGTGTGTGCACGCATGGAAATGAATGTGCACACGAGAGAGAGAGAGAGAAACGGTTGAAGCTTTTCCTTATCCATAATTGCCTACTGATGTCAATAAGCCTAAGGAAAAACTATTCTCTAGTGACCCCACCCCCACCCCTTCCCCTCCTGACACAACAGGTAGAACTTGTCAGTACAGATCTGTTCTTCTGCTCTAATAGATCACCTACACAGATTACCGGTAACATGTCTTTGTCATCGCAATGAGGTTCTTTCGTACCTGAACATTTCCTGTAATGGTTGGGTTTTTTTTTTTTTTCCCCAGCAGTTGCCTCGCAACTCTATTGATCAGGCACCCTGCACAAGCCTGTAAACAACGTAACCACCGGCAACCAGAAATGCCACACCTGGGCGACGTGTCGCGATGTCGTTATCGGCTAAAAGTAACCCATTTCCGCCCGCCCGGGACGGGAGCATCTGATGAGGACTGTCAACTGCCGGAACCTTCCTGACAGACTTGTGAACAGCGTCGCGATCAACCCATCACCGCGTCTGGTCTAGTTGTACTGGTTAAAGTGGCGCGGCTCAAATACGGGAATTTTGTGTGCATATAAATGTGTGTGTGTGTGTGTGTGTGTGTTTCTTTTTGTTGGTGGCGGTGTGTGTGTGTGTGCGTGTGTGTGTGTGTGTTTTAGCAACACAGCATGTACCTACAGTACGATACATATTGATCTACATTGAAAAAAAAAAAAAAAAAAGCCCACACCTTGTTAAGCCTTGGTCTTGCTGAATTAATTTGTGTGGTGCTGGAAAAGCATAGAGGTAGTCGAGAATATTCTGTTCTCAGAAAGACCAACGTTAGGGCTGAGGCATAAGAGACAATCAAGGGCAAAGGCTTTGGAATCCAAACTGTTTTACAGCAACACACTGCCGCATTAGCCTTGCTTGCAATTCTCGGATTTTGTCACTCTATTTGCACCGCGGCTCAGCCGGCAGGCCATAAATTTATAAAATTACATTTTTTTCACATTACCTGTTCCACTTAGTCATTTATACTATACAAAGAAATCTACAATGTTGTAATGAACAGTATTGCTGTTAGACGTCTTACTAATCCAGACAATAGGGGAGCTGGGATAGCCAAATGGTAGTGTTGGACTTTCAATGATTGGGTGGTGAGTTTGAATCCCAACTGGGGCCAAATATTTATACTGGCCTTTTTTCCCATTGCCCCGTCTTTGATGTCACCCATACGTGGTGAAAAGGACGTTCAATGTTCATTTTGTTTGCCTTAATTTCCATCACACTTCCACCTTGGAGGAAGCCAAGGGAACTCACTCATTCCGCACTGCATGCTGCTATGACACCGGAAAATCAACTCATGTTTTACCAAACTCTGTTTTACCGAACTCTCACCTTGCCAGCATATTTTTCTACCGGCCATAGGGAGCAAAATACTCGCCACTTTCAGGGCTGCTTATGTCAGTCATGGCGGTCTACATCTCGTAAACAAATGTAAACTCGTAAGTGATGCACCATTAGTTTCCAGGTAATGGCACAGGGGCAGATCAATACTACATGCTACACATCAGGACAGCATTGGCTTTGGCTGCTGGGTGCATTAAACCAGCAATCTATATATCACGATTCTCCAATTAAAGTTCCATCAGAGGAGAGGATCAACAGGCTAATGGAAAGTTGTCAATAATTTACCGGTGGACGTCAGTCCCTCATAAGCACTGTGGCTAGAGAGAAAGTGCTTTGTTATGCATAACCTCATTAGTCATGTAGCATCATACTGCAATGTACGTGAAGAGCTGCCACAAGCATGAAAATGTGCATGTGCATGACGTGCATACCTGCACATCTGTGCACGTGTGTGTGTGTGTGTGTGTGTGTGTGTGTGTGTGTGTGTGTGTGTGGGCGAAAACAGTCCAACAGAAAGATATCATCAGAGAGCTGCAAATAGTGTAATTGTAAAACAGCATTTTCTTGTCTACGGACAAAGCCTTGATAAATCTTCCACTAGGACAAGTACCACGAGAAAGCCGTTAAGGCTGTATTGCTAAACAACATTTTCTTCAAAAACAAACCTCAATCTTAAACTACCAGTAAGCACCATCTAGGTTTAGTTACTGAGTGATTATTTTCAATTTTACCACAATGCACAACATTTATATAATGTGCATGTAGAATGTATAATGAAAGATCCAAGCTAACAATGACTTTCTAAACCAGGAAGCATAAGCTGGAGTTTTAACCACTTGTCCAAACAGAACGTGTCATGATGTATACCGATGAGGAGAGGAGATGAAGCTGATGAATGGTGAATCACTGAACAGAGTAAGGTTCAGGAAAGCACACAGAAGGCATGCACACCCACAGTGGCACTGCGTCATTTGTGTTCAAAATTCACACAGTAAATTGAAAACATGAACCCTTAGAAGTGAGAACATCTGGAAACAAAATGCACACCAACAATATTCACATAGCAATTATACTGCCGTATTCTGCAGGCAGTCATTTTGCAAAGAAACTTCAGAAAAGTGCCAACAAACACTGTTGGGCCAGATTGGAAGTTTAAAAAGGGTATACAATAAACTGCTGAACAACAGTCAACTCACAAAAGCCATACAGAAAATTACAATACAACCAGGCAGAAGAGAGAAGTGCAGCAGAGGAACAGTAGTCAGTACTATACACTAACAGGAACTGACCGTACGAAAAGCCGTAACTGTAAAGTAACACTAACACAGCACAAAGTCCGACATTCGTTTGTGGTATGTCTGTACTCACCGGTCCTCAGCTTCATTACTATGAAGACAGTGCAAGACACACTACATGTCATTTTTGATTTAACACGCAGGATCAAAAGAAGGGTGTGATGCGCCTATAACGCTGAATTAGCTAGTGACTGTAAAATACCAACTGACGCTCTCACTAGTAATAATATTAGAATGCAGAACAAACCATGCAAACTCATGCTGTAGGTATGGAAAATTAAGAAAACCTGGACCTCCAAATTCTGTCCTACCATTGTTTTTGTTTGTTGTTTTCCTTAATTAGTAAATTGCAGAGAACAAAACATGCTTATAAATCTGTACCGCGCTCTGTAGTCCAAACCCCCAGTATGAATCAGTAAAAGGAATTCTTGAAATAGGAGCAGTCTGTTCACATTCGGTTTTGTTCGCTCTGTGGTTTCACTCAGCCTCAAAAACAAGTCCCTCTACCGTCTTGACCTCACGCAATATTAACAGTTCTGCTTATTTGTCTCACCAGTTCAACAAGTTATATTGTATACCCTTCAAAAACCCAAGTGCTCTCTCGGCTTTTCTCTCTCTCTCACACACATGCAATCACGATGACATTTTCTTCCTTGTCTGACAAGAGTCCAGGGTTCAACTTTACCGGTAGGTGGGCAAAACACACCAAATTAGCACAGCTACAAGATTGTAGTATTTGAATAAATGTGACACATAAAACACTAGACAAAATGATGTGGTGGCACTGAAAATTACATCAATTTAATGTCAGGCTGGCAGTGACAATCATCACTGTTCAGTTATAAATCCCAATCATGTGATGTTCCCAGAAATTTGAAAAAAGGCGTGAAATGGTTTTAAACGAGGGAAATCATTAACTTCAAGACCTGTAATCATCTGCAGCTAGTCTCCAGAGGAAGAAACTGCTCTTGGCTTCTCAAAATTAAAAATTTGGTTATCAGGAAAAGTTACTGAACTCCACAGGGGAAAAAAAATACACACTAATGTTGTAATACTTGTATAGGTTCCAAAAATCAGGAAAGTTTAATTACTATTCACTGAAATTCGAGTCTGTATGTATGTGTTCATGTCTACTTTTCAACCTCAGTTATATTCAGAGAAAAATCCTCCAGAAGAAATTTAAAAATGAGTAGAGTTCTAGAAAGACTTGGTGAGTCATAGTACACAACTTGAGCTGTAATGACAACTAAACAAAGGCTGAAACTGAAAATAAAGTAAAAACAAAAAACAGAAGATACACCCACAGTCACTTCTGGAATAAACTCAAATCCCAATTTGTGATGTCATTGTTAACTGATGCATTGTTATATAATGTTAATGTTCATCATACAGTATAAACGGCTACTCACCTTCTATCATTTCCAACCACATCCAGGAAACCAACTTCAGGCATGGCGTCAGTGTGAAACTTGCCATGGGCCACTTGCTTGGTGAGAGCCACCAGATGCACCTTGTCCTTATAGGTCAGCTGCAGAGCCTTGCCTTCCTTCTCTGTTGTGTGACAAAAGCAAGTACTGAAATAATGCATCTGTACATGTGCACATGAACTTGCTGAACTTGTCACACAGTACTCTTTCCTGCTACTCCCCGAACAGGCATCTATTCATTAGCACATTCACTAAATCAGTCACTGCCTTCTTTCTTGCAATTTCAGTTTGGATTGAAATGACTGTCATTCACATAAATTTCTTTACCGAGTCAGTTTTCTAAATTGCAGTTACTGTTAGTGAATTTACAAAAGCCTGTGCAGGGGTTGCCTTTATGGGTTGTTTTTTTTTTTTTTTTTTTTTTTGAGTATTTTTGGGGATGCCCTACGCCTTATCAAGGGACCTCTGCGGACTCACAAGTCAGCTCTTTTACAGCCATCCTGCTTGCTGGGCAAATCCCTTGTCAAATACTGCAGGAGGGCAGTCAGTGGTGCACAATGCAAGTTAGATTACACTGGTCACTAGCCAGTCAACTGACAATACTTTTTTGTGGCACATTGGTTCCTTTCATGTCTGATGTCATAAAAATCAAAACCCTCCGTCTGATGTGTACATATTTTTCAGTGCCATTTTTACCGACCCCATGCTTTTTTCAGTTGCAAAATGTAAATCACAAACGCGACCCATCTCTGTCAAAAACTTCAAGCAGCACACAAAAAACAAAATACTGAAAGTATGCTTCTGTTGACGTCCGATAAAAAAATCCCTTCACAAATGAGGACATTACTTATAATTTCTTCAAATGTTCAATATCGATACTTTGTCATCAAAGTGCCAGAAGAATGTAGAGGTAACTGTTTATGAGAAAACGTGAAGTCCTAAAGCCACGCGTTTCTGTTTACGTGCCTGTAACTTGCAGACGTTCCTAATGAGCAGGTAACGGAGATAGATCTATCTATGATAAAAATCGTAATGACTAAGAATTACATTCGCATACCTTTGAAGAACCTCAACGCAATCCTGTACAGCTCATCCAGTGGAAAGCCCCACTGTTTCACGAAGGAATCTGCCTGTTCATCGGACGATTGTTCGTTAGACTGTGCATTATTCAGTTGCAGGTTTTCGACACCGTTGGCTAACGAGTCGGCGGCAGCCATGTTTACGATGTACTTGGCCACGTAGGAAGCGAGGCTCTGAAAGTTGGCCTCGGTTTCAGTCGGGAGTGGCGTATCGATCGTCTGCTGCTGTAGTCTTCAGTTGCAACTCTTGCCTGTCAGTCTCTTTCGATCTCTCGCACAGTGCATCATATATCTTACAGTATTGCAATAATTACATTTATATTTCTCCCCATGGAAACTGAATGATGAAAGATTGAGTATTCTGCGTAGTGTTGACTATTGGAGCTACCGCGGCCTCAATTTTCACGAAGGTGAACAACTCTTGACGCCAAATGTTTCGGTTAAAACGGTGTCAAGATAGAAAACTTCCCATGTTCGTAGACGAAATAATTATGCAAGTACACTACGTCTTTCTTCATACCTAGACACACTGCTCGACTAGAAATAATTTAGAAATCCTTGTTTAATGTGTTTTTATCAAAACAATTGTCTAGTAAGGACACTATTGACAAAAGAAGTTTCCTTTAGGGGTCTATTATAAAAGCTTGCACCGCACACCCAGCTTTGTTGTGTTATGGCGGACTAGCTGATGCCGGAGTGTCTCAAGAGCTAAAACAACCGAAAATGCCCAAAAAGGAGCCCGGACCTTTGGCCAAAGCCACAAAAGATGCAGATGCCTTTAAGAAAAGGGTGAGATGCATTCACTGTTTTTAACAGTACCTGTGGTATGGGACCAGATTTATACTGTTTTTGATATTTTTAGACTTGCATGGACAAGTTTTTGTACTGCCACTATTGGAACTGGTGTTCAAAAGAACACATAAATTTCCCATCTTTGTCGAAAACACGCCACATTACGATTTGTGTGGAACCTGCAAAATGTGCCATAGCATATACTCATACTTGCTTGATGTAGTTATAGGACTGAGAAGGTATTATTAGCAGGCACATTACATTTTTAATCTCATCCAGGATTTGGTTTATCCAGTGTACATCTTTGCACATTATTTTACACTTTGAAATTTATAGCATGTATACATCTATTCTTAAAAGAAAAGAATCCTGCTGCATAGGCAGCCTGCATGCTGGGTAGACCGTTGAGCGATGCACATAAACACTTTACAGCTTTTCAAAACAGCACGCCACCGCAGAAGCCCTGCAACCAATTTTTTTTATGATTGAGGCAGATCTATTTCATGATTTACCAATATATTCATGAACTAAATTTGAATCCAGCAAACGCAATCAAATAATAATTCATTGGACATGCCTTTAGTTTTAGCTGGGCTGACAGCAGCACTGAGAATAATTTATCAGTTTATAATACATGCACATGCATTCAATTAGGAAAAATAAACAAACATTTTGTTTGTTTTGTGTACAGGTTGATGCATACATTAAGGAATCAAACAAAATAGTCAGCAACAAGAAATTGAAAACAGAGGAAAAACTCAATCAGCTTTACAGACAGTAAGTTTATTTTTTAATTATTATTATTTGTTTACAGTCTGTTTGTTTTGTGGGTGTTAAATTTGCTAAAGTAAACTGGATCTGTAAACTGACATCATAATCATAATTTTAAAGATCTGTGCAGAGCAAGTGCAGGATTTTTAGTGTTCTGATCAGTCTTTTCAAGACCATGAATATATATATATATATATATATATATATTTATACCACTCTACCACTATTACAAGTCATGGTATAAAATCCATAATTCACCACATGTGGTATAAACATTGTACCCATGACAACCACGCGTGTATTTTATGGCCGTACCTAAAGGCCATGTCACACGAGAGGGCAAAAACACTTGAAAACATTGTTTTCAGATGTTTCGCTGCGAAACAGTGTATTTTGTCGTGTGACATACTTTACAACAATGTTTTCAAAACACTGTTTCGATCGTGTTTTCAGTTTTAGAGCCTGCCCTAAAATCCGAAAACGTGTTTTGTGTTTCAACCAATGAAAGCCGCCGTGCGGAGTGTCAAGTGACACCTTCCCGTATCCGCTCAGTCAACATGTATGTTTAAGGAAAACAGACATCGACTTTACTCAAAAACCCCATCCAGAGGTATTTCATACGCATTGAAGTTCTACATACAAGAAAAGGGTGTCTAGTAAGGTAGGAATGTCTTGACCGTAGCAGGGAAACTTGTTTTCAGTGTGACATCGCCTTAAAGAGTGAACAGGTATTACCCCTAGCAGTGTTCCAGCAGTGTGTTCTGGTGAAAGGATTTGCGTCACAATATGACGCGAAAAGGGACTAAAGAATAATTTACGTCACGACATGACGTAGTTCGACTTCGTACGGAAATGGGGACGAAGGAGCTTTGCCAGTCGCTTGACGTGGAATTGTTGATCTTTTGCTGCGTGTTATCAACAAGCGGTCGTGTTTGTGACAAGCGTAAGCCTAGTTCCAGTTCTCTACTAAGACGGAGGCTTCGAAACGGGAAAGCTGACTTCTCATAGCCTATGGACAAAGCGAGGTAAAGCATCTCAGTCAGTGATGTCGCGTGAAGCATTTGGATTGCCGATGTCAGCTTTCAAATCAAAGACTTGAAATGCAGGTAGGGACGTGGTATAAATAATTTTCACAATGAGGTGCCCCCGATTACGTAAAATACACCACACTCGTTTGTTGATTTCGACCGTAAAACTGCTCGTTAAAACTCGCAGTTTTACGGTCGAAATCAACAAACTCGTGTGGTGTATTTTCCGTAATCGGGGGCACCTCATTGTGAAAACTCTATATATATATATATATGTGTTCAGATTTTTTAAGTTGAGACTACTTAAGAAATTTTATTTTTTTAAGTGTGCTGTAGAGGACCTTACTGAACAGAAAGTAACATGCCGTGAGAGAAACATTGTGAAAAACAACAGCAGTGATAAAATACATTCCTGCAAAATAACTATTTTTTTGTAAATTTGTGTGTGTACCAAGTTTATTATGTAATTTGTTTCTTTCAGTGCATGACGTTGATGTTTGTTTGGTTTTTTTTGCTCCGGTGTGAATGTCATTTCATTTGTCTTCTTGTGTTAACAGATGCTTTGATCTGAAACAAGAGCTCAAAAAACAACATGATCTTGTGGAGGCTCTGGCGGAGGTAATGCATAGAACTGACACATAGTATTTTGTAAACTATAAATTACAATACTGTGATGTTGTAATGAAGCACAGTGAACTGTACTGATCAGTGATGCTATGGAAAGGAGAATAAACTGTATGGACATGTAGTATCGTAGAGTAGTTGTGGAAATCGGGGGGGGGGGGGGGGGGTTGGTTTTGTTGTTGTTGTTGTTTTGCTAACGCTTTATGTGTCTGTCTGTTTTTCTCAGGATCAAGAACCAGAAAAGGTCAAAAACTTTGATAAAAAGAAGGAGAATGAAGTCAAAAGGCTGGATACTATGATGGTAATGCTCTCTCTCTCTCTCTCTCTCTCTCTCTCTCTCTCTCTCTCTCTCTCTCTCTCCCTCCCCCTCTCTCTCTCTCTCTTTCTGCCTCTCTTTCTGCCTTTCTCTCTCTCTCTCTCTCATTAGCAATGTGTCCAGTGACTAAGCAGGTATATATATACACAGTCTGTGTGTGTGTGTGTGTGTGTGTGTGTGTGTGTGTGTGTGTGTGTGTGTGTGTGTGTGTGAAATTGTGTTTGATGCAAACAGAGGTCTGTGGATCTAAGTGGTTAACATAGTACACTAGCTATTCCAGCTGTCTCTTTCCAAATGCATAGATCTATTCTGTATTCATCATTAACTGTCACCAACATTAGTTCACAAAAAAAAATTAAAAAATTTTTACAGGATGTGCATGCTTTGACTGAAATTGATTCATCTGCTTTCATGTTTTATTTCAGAACCAGATGACAACTCAGATGTCAAAACTGTTACCAGATCAAATTGAGGAAGAGTATCTGAAGTAGGTATCATTTTTACGGGCTTAAATTTAAATTTTCCACCTTTTGGCGGATTTCCCCATTTGGCTAAAAATTTTCATCCTTTGAAGCACTTAAAGTCATGCCAAAATGCATCAAATTGCACAGACTTTAGTCTGATTCGAAGGTTTCCTCCAAAGCATGTGTCTTTTCCCCTGGAGCACTTAAAATCAGGCCAAGATGCATTTATTTTAGTCTAATTCTAAAAATTGGGGGTGGGGGGGGGGATGCCCCTGGACACCTCTTGCAACTCATCTGCAAGAGTTTGTGATGGTGTTGAGTGGAGTATGCAGGCGCACAAATGTGGTAGTGAGGGAGTCAACGCATGGTTTTATACAAAACACAGCTTTTTAATACCACTACAAGGAGCAGTGTACAACGCCTGCAAAACATAAGTCAGAGGGACATTATCACACTACCAAAAAAGAAGGAAATAAAACAAGTAGTGCTCTCGGTACTTTGTCACTAAATGCTACACACCTTTCCTCTTTTGGGACCATGGACCATTTTTAAGCCCTGTGTTTAACTCTTTGACGACGGAGCGCAATTTCTGACACACGATTTCCTATAGGAAATCGTGTGTCAGAAATTGCGCTCCGTCTTCAAAGAGTTAAAAAACACACCTGTTTGTGCATTGTGTGTGTGTGTGTGTGGAGGGGGAGGGTGTGGGGCAAAATTTGTACTACTTGTGTTTGTTGTACACGTATGTGTAATAAGTGTTGTGTTATTTTCTCCCTCAGAAAGTGTACTTATGAACAAGAATATCATTGTGTGCACAGAAAACTTCAAGAAGAAAGTGGTGAGCAGGATGAGGAAGACGAGGAAGACGCAGCCGATGAAGAAGAGGAAGAAGAGGAGGAGGAGGAAGATGAAGAAGACGAAGAGGAGGAAAGTGAGGAGGAAACTACTCAAGTAAAGACTCCAGGTAATGCCCATAATATGGCAATTCATGTACACAAAGTGTCTGTGTAATAACGAACATATTGAGGTAATGCGATACGTGTACTCAAATCCAGTTTGTGATAACTTTCATTGTTATCCTTGTTGATCAGTCGATCAGTTTTCATCTGATTTTGACCAAGGCTTCAGTGCAGACTGTAGATATTGTAGTGATCATGTTATTGTTAAAAGTGCTGCACAAAGCGCATGAAGTCTGCTGGTCATCTTGGCTTGAACTGACAATGTCAACATGACCCAGGGCCTTCTTGTCTAAAGCTGATTTTTAGAAACTGAGGAATGCCCATATTCAGTATGATGTACAAAAATTATAAGGTTTGGGCTGTGTCGGTCGAGGTTCTACCCTGGGATGGACAGACCTACCCAGAGACCCAAAACAGCAACACACCCACCCCCCCACCCACCTGCCACCCCCCCACCCACCTGCCACCCCCCACCCCCATGCCACCCCCCACCCCCATACTTAATCCTCTTTGTGCCCTCTGGCACATAAGGCCAACACCAAAGATCGCCACTCTGGCCTGTTCTGAGCTTTCTTCTCCAGCGTTCCCCAGGTAAGTTTGTTTTCCTTCACTCTACAGGTAGTCTCATTTACTGTTTGATGGTTACATGCACATCCATTTGATTGTTGTAGCTGCTGGTGGAAAGAAGGGTGCTGCAGAAGAGGAGGAGGAAAGTGAAGAAGAGGAAGATGAGGAGGAAGATGAAGAAGAGGAGGAGGAAGATGAAGAGGAAGGTGCTAAGAAGCCAGACAGGTATTATTTTGAAAATCCTTGCCAGTTACCAATACACATACCATTCATGATACAAATATGTGTGCAGATTTCTATCGTGTAGAATGAGAAAATGAGAAGTAGGAATTTGAACTGTAATTATACAAAGGTGTAAATTCAGGCAGGCATATTGTATAGGGAAACCTCGCTTCACGGAGATCCTGAGGCACAAATGTCGTAAGGTGCTGAAGGAAAATGTGAAATCGATATGGTTTGTCATTTTTCTTTTCTGTCCACCAAATTCTTGGTTTTGTTCGGTACATGTAGTATTATTGAATAAGTTATTTAAAAAGTTATTATCAGTAATAATATTAGTGCTAATACTTGCAGCATTGAGTGTGGCATACAGCTCATTCCTGTAGGAGTCATTTCCAGGCATTAGATGGTCCTCCCAGAAGCTTCCCAATCCCCACTTAGAGTATCAGACTCAGAGCATTTACAGGAACTCGAGACTATTGCAGTGGCAGGTCTTGGCAACTTGTAGTTTTGAATGTTGCGCTTGGAACACATTCCAGTGTCACTTGCATGCAAGCTAACTTTTGGAATAGACACAGCATGTGTACTTGTATGTTTGCTCAGGTGGTGTCAGGACCACCTTAAAATTAACTATATTTCAGTCCGTGTACTTGACACTGCAAGCTATCAGTATCATGAACACGGAACTGTTACAGTACCAGTAGTACGACTTAACTGGAACTAATTGTGGTGATTTTGCAGCATTGAATCATTTAATCATTATTTGATGTTTTCATTTCTTAAATTCGTCAGTTTTGTTACTAACAGTGTGACTGACAGTACACCCTGTAATTAACATTTTGAGTTTATGATTTGGTTTTACGTATTGGATGCCATTTTAATTTCTACTAATTTTGAACAGTGGGAGTTTTATCAGTGATATGTGATCTTCCATGAGAAAACCTGGCTTAAGTGCAAAATTTTCAATTGTTTGTTTTTGGAGCCATCTTAAAGAAACAGCCTTGCTCTTTACAGTGCAAAAAAACTCATTTTAAGACATCATAATTTAAGGGCAGAACTACCTGATTTTGGCAAAATCTTAATATTGACCAGATAGCATCTGCTGCACTGACCTTTGTTGGCCTCTAGCTCGGAACAGCGGCATGTGTCTTACGCCAGGTTTTCTTGTGGACGGTCACATGTCAGTATGTGTACTGTTCATTTTTTTTTTCCATGGAGTCACATTTGAGGGTGCATTTGAGTGTTGTGATGCAACAGTAACACTTCACTTTTGCTCCTCAGGGTGCAAATAGCAGCCGCAGGAGACGGCTTGAAGGAAAAGCCAGTAACCACAAAGAGATTAAGATTTGAAAATCTAAGTTGCTTTGGGAAGAGGTAACAGATGAATGTTGCTGGCGTTCATGAGTTTCATGGTTTGTGTTCCCTTTGCATGGATATATTTGGGGTTAGCAAGCCTGTGCTAAACAAAATTTACTGAATAAGTTGAAGCTTTATATCGTTCACCTCACTCTTACCAGGTACAACTGCAGCATGGCATTGACGGGCTGTGTAGTTTTCTGCTTTTCTTTGCAGCTGTCATTACTGTCTTGATACTATAGACAACTTGAGAGGATTATTTCCTAATATCATTACCCGTCACCTGCATTGTGCTGATCCTTTTCACGCCCATCCGTATTTCTGATGGACGTTAAACCCCCAAACACCCACCTGTATTTCTGATGAAACACGTGCATGTGTATACTTTCCTTTATACAGGCTGTATGCAGTAGACTTTGCAAATAGAAAATTTTAGATCCGCTGTCTGTGTTGTGGACATTCTGTCATGCTAAATTCTTTGCATTTTAACTCTATCTGGTAGTGCTGAGCCTGAAATATTTCGGACTACCTCTGTGGCTTTTTTCAGCTTAAGAACAAATTAGTTCAGCAAGACCAGGGTTAAATCAGCCACACCGTGTGGAAGGGACAGAAATCTTTGATCATCTGGCACCCAGAAATTCTGAAATACAGTGCAGAATTTTCACATTTGACTTGAGCTGCTGAATCTAGGCACATGTAATTTCAAGTTTGGTTTACTCATTCTCAATTTTATTTTTGCATGGAACGGTTTGAATCACAGTTTCCATACTCTATATCTTGTCGCTGCTTTGAAAACTTTTTCAGTGAAATTCAAAATGTATAACAAATCTTTTTCTTTTTTTTTTCTGTTACATGTATTGTTGTTGAAACTGCGGGTGTGTTTGATAAGTAAAGTGGTTTGACAGGTGCACATGCAACCACTGTTCTGTGATTTCACATCACATTTGTTGTGCGATAATTGTTGTTACCATTCTGTGGTGGGTAAAGTTAGCAGTTTTTGTATTATTATTGTCTGTGTATCTTCACGTGTGGTCACATGTCTGCTGTGCATTGTTAATGTGGTAGTCAGAGATGAGAGAATCTTACCATCCGTCTTACAATGCGTTTGTACATATAGTTTTATGTTAGTGTTAAATTTATGTCATTCTGATTGTGCATGTTGGTATTGTCTCAACATGAGCTTTTCCCATCCTGTTGAATCATAGCATATAGTAAGTATTTTATGTTGGATCAGCGCATAAAATTGAAATTTTACATACACTTCCATTTTTACAGTTGTTTCTTTTCCTGTTTATGAGTGGGATCTACAGATTCGTAGATGCTGTCGGTTTTAAGATATCTTGTTTTCTTTCTCCTTCTGGACAAAAACTGAAGTAATTCCTTTTCTTTTTTATCCCCCCCCCCCCACCCATTCCCCCAGAATATATATTAGTTGTCATATCTGCCCACACCATACACACAAAATCCCTAACTCTGTACTCGCATGCCTATGTCTATTCTTTTCCACAGTTGTAACATTAACGGGTTTGTTTGTTTGTTTGTTTGTTTGTTTTTTAATCATAGTTTTGGTTTGGTTTTTTTTCCTCCCATGACGAATGGTGCATTTGGGTGTGAGGGGTGTTAATGTGCGAAGTAGGTAATCTTGGTAACTGTATAACACAAGTAAAGAACAGCCCCCACTGGCCATACGCGTACTGCTAACACAGCTGTGTCAGTAGAATTATTTGGAACTGGAACTTGTCTGTAACTGTACCTGGCTGATCACTGCATGTGTATTTTCTCTTGAACAGTAGATCTTTCTTTTTACTAGTTTATAGCTATATAGCGTATGATGAGGGTAAAAGTTAAATAATGATTTTATCTCTTTTTTATGTGCAGCCCTCAGAAAGTTAAAAAGACAGAGGAGGCAGAAGACGAAGAAGAAGGCGAGGACGAAGAAGAAGAAGAAGATGAGGAGGAAGATGAGGAGGAGGAGGAAGATGAAGAAGAAGAGGAGGAGGAAGAGGAAGAAAAAGGGAAGGCAGCTGAGAAAAAGCAGACCAAGGCCCAGAAATCTAAAGTGAAAACAGAAGAGAAGAAAGATGGTGAAGTCACTGAGGAAGCAGTAAGTATGATGTGTGGATGTACCATAATTCGTCTCACTCTCAATCTCACATGTATACGATGTGCCAATTGTAACATGAATTTATTTTATGGGGCAGAGAAGGTTGAATATAAGGTTTACAATGAGAGCATAAAGACCACGCCCCCCCCCCCCCTTCCCCAAGAAAAAAAAAGGTGCTGTATCATTTTGCATTTCTTTGAGTCAGTTTCCTGCAATTGATTTAGTGTGAAACTGAAATGAAGTAATCCATGCACATGTATGTGTAGGCCTCCTTGGATTACTTCACAGGTAGTTCATTGGAAGGCCTGACATAATCATTATTACACAATCTGTATCACGTAATACGTACATTTTTGTAAAATCTGTGATTTACTTAAAATATATCATATCTGTTGTTTTGAAGCACCGTCAGTGGATTACAGTCGATGACTACGATGGAGAAGAAGGGGACCTGAGCTTCAAGAAGGGAGAAATCCTCACAGTCATTGAAACTCGGTATGCAAAACTGCTTGTGGACTTTCCTCATCGGGTGTTTCAAACATTTTCTAGCAGAAACTTCATGCATGCAGTTGAAACGTTTACGCATCTCCGTGTTCTTGGGAAGTATTTACTGAGTTAATTGACAGGGTTGTGTGCAAACAAATTACAGATAACTTACCATTCTCTCTATGGTGTGCAGATCTGTCATTTTTGTCGTTTTGAACAAGCAGTACTTTGTGTACAGCACAGAGAGAGAGTATTTGCACTGTTTTCTTTGAAACATGCTTTATGCTGATATATTGCTAAATTTTAGCGAGTAGTCCGCAAGATCAAATAGAACTGCCAAGAATGATCGATTGATGGAGATTTGTGTGTGTGTGTGTGTGTGTGTGTGTGTGTGTGTGTGTGTGTGTGTTACAGAGAAGACGGTTGGTGGGTGGCTGAAAATGACCAAGGTGACAAAGGTTTGGTACCACGCACATACTTACAGGTAGGTTTCTTACGTATTTTATTTTATACCACTCACCAGTGTGAATTTAAGGTGAATTTAATGGAAGTGCTCTGCATCCACAAGTAGTAGCAAACTCAATTCACCAGGGTGGGTTATGACAAATCATCTTTTTTCCTTGAATAATAACAATCACCATCATCATCTTCATCATCATGGTACATGTATAGTATATGGTATGGTAGACTTCTCATCAGCGCACATATCCATCTCTTCTGAAATGCTCATGGAACCGCAGGGTAACTCTTTATTGTCCATTAAATATGACACTTTTTTTTTTTTTAACAGATGTTTAACAGATTTGAAGGTGTCCAGCAAGAGGATGAGGGTAAGTGTTAAGCATCATTGTGCTAAAAGATTCTTCATAGAATACCTGCTCAATGTCTTCAGTGGTGTGCAGAATTCATGAAAAATACTGCGTCTCCAGCCATAGGTGTTCATTATACCTAGCAAGACTGAATGGTTGTTTTCTTCTTTATTATAACATTGTGCCTGTTTGCCAATAGACTGTTCAGTTGTATGCATCCTTGTACTACATCAAATAGCTTAATTCCTTCGCGGTACATTCTGAAGTATTCATGCTTTCTTCACAGAGTTTGTACAGTATAATAATCCAAATTTTTGCAGCAAAACAACTTAGGTTTTTTGTTTGTTTGTCATTTATTTTGTTTTTGTTTTTTGTTTGTGTTTCTTCCTAAGAAAAATGAGACATTGAACCATAATTTGGTCTTTTGATAAAATGAGATATGACAGCCAGCAGTTGTGAGACATATCCGTCTGCTTAGTGTATCTTGTTATTAATATTATGGAGCAGTGTGTGGCAGTGTAGGGTGACAACCAAGTGATCAAATTATATTTACAAATTTTTTAGCTTTGATTTTTGTCTCTTTTGCTTTTTATTGGACACTGTTTGTCACATGTACGTAATGAAATTACAGAGGAGGAAGAAGAGGAGGAGGAGGAAGGAGATGGAGATCATACAGCAAGAAGGTTGGGAAACATATTCATGTACATGTAGTTATTTCAGTCTTTGCTGTAAGATTAGATAAGTCCTACACAAACTGGAAATCAGCTGTGACATTATTGTGTTGTAGAAATGTGCGGAACGACTGCAGGACTTTTTTTTTTTTTTTATGAGTCTGGCTCCAGGAAGAAACATAATGATCCTTTGAATACATGTTTTTTCTGTGAATGCTGTATTTCTCATAAGAAAATTACTTTTATGATAAAATCATTTTAACATTTGGTTCGTTAAATGCCCACTGAAAATTAATTTTGCTTGACATTGAAGATTAAGTAAGGTGCTTTCTTTGTCTCTTTAGACAGGGATTTTCATTTGCCAAATTTTAACCCATTGCATTTTTTTCCACCAGTGGCAAGAAGCTATGGGGAAGCATAAAGAAGGCAGTCACAGAGGTAAATCAGTTTCTCCTTTTTTTTTTTCCTCAATCTTTTTGAATATAATTAAATTATTAATATAAACTTTGGTCACTGTCTGCTTTAGCATGATGCGGAATGGTATTTAGCAGATCTGTTTCTGTAGGTTCGCACAGGTGTCAGTAGCTGCACTAGCTCAAATGATCTCTGTTCGGCAGAAAGGGTTTTGCGTACCCTGCAAATGCACTTGTAGTTTGAGAGTAAACTACTTTCTCCTGTAGCGTGTATTGTGTACTCATAAGTGGTCACATAAGGGCTGTTCTTGGAGTCTACCATATGCCTTGACTTGACAGAGGATAATGTGCTTACAGCTTATCTCAGATTCTATTTTCCTGATGACGTACACACTAGATCCGAGATGGATGATGTAACACTTGCTGTTTTGTTTTCGCTTCTAATTGTAGTTTTTGCTTGTTAAGTATTGTGTGAAAATGAAATGCATTTTGATCAGGAGCTGACAGGAACTCAAATTGCAGCTTGCAAACTAATACTTTACACGTGTACATGCCTTGGGGGGATTTGTGCTCACTAACACATGGTTTTTGTTGTTTTTTAATCAGAATTAACATTAGTGCAACGGAAAAGCCAGCACGCGTAACTGAGGAGTGAATAATATGATATTTAGACAGATAGGGTCATGTAAATTGTCACATGTGTTCTGTTTGATATCATATTGCAGAATGCACTCAAGGTTGGTGAGCGGAGTGCAGTCTTAATTGTTCAGTTTCCAGATTGCCTAGCCCTTCATTTTTTTCAGTTTCTCAATGACCCAATTCATCACATGACTACTGTTCTTGATAGGGGAAAAAACAGACTTGCATTAACTCCTGTCTCTTTTTGCATTATCAGGTATTCTAATCACTTTTGGGTCAGGAAGGCTTTTTCTTTCCAGGGGTTTTCTTTCCCTCATGCTCCTTGGTGAAAATACACCCATTCTATTCTTGAACAGATTCTCTTATTTGTACATTGTGGTTGATCACTGACAATCTGTTTGCCCAGTAATCATTGAAATTAATTTTGTCAGCATAGCTGTTTGTGTGTATGTCTTCCTTTGCCTACATCAACAGGCACTTTTAGGGGATATGGGTACATGGCTTAAAAACAAGGACAGGTTTATCTCTTTTTTTTTCTGTTAAATAACTTGAAAATTGAGCAGGATAATTTTGTTGTATTCAAAGAACAGTTGGTACGCTTTGCATGACCAGAAAATACACAGCAATTCATCTCACCCACCTATGTCTTCAAAACATTAAAGTTTGCTGAGTGATTGAGTTGATGTAGATTTGAATGTGCTAATTTACTGTCATCACCACCAATTAGCTGGATGGCCGTTTTGAGTTATGGCAAGTAAGCCTTGTCCCTGAACACTGAGTGTAAATGTTCACATCACCAGCAACTAGTCTTCACTGTACCCCATGTAAACCATACCTGTAAGCTTGAATGGATGGCATGTGTACAATGTGTTGCTGCTGATGTTCCTGAATTTCTCTCTCAACTACAGCTTCTTATCTTCTGTTTCTTCTTAGGAAGTTGGGTTATGAATAAATTTGAAGACAGGTTTAGTGGGTTATGTCTTTGTGTTTACTAACAGTTTTTCCCTGATGATATCATGCCACATGGTGATGGATTAAGTACACTGACCTGAAATTGTATTTGTTTGAGTAACTGTTTCACAAAGCTGGAGGTTTATGGCAGTCACTTACAGTACCGATACCTTAGATCTTTGATGAAAACTATAACCAGCACCAAGCAGTTATACCACTGTCAGCAACAAATTTCACTGATGTTAATTAGTATTCATGCAACTTCTCTTTAGTGTGTGTGTGTGTGCGTGTGCGTGTGTGTGTGTGTGTGTGTGTGTGTGTGTGTGTGCGTGCATGCACACATGCATGGGTGTGTATGTGTATGTATGTGCTCAGAATTTATAATAGCATACATCATGCGCATGTTTTTAGAGTGAACATTGGTTGTCTGATGTCCTGTATCTTTGGAATTGAAGTTTTTAGCTCTTTCATGATTACAGTTATATGTTCTCAATGCACAAAGAAAATAAAAAATTGTCTGAATAGTAGTCTGCACATTTATAAACATTTTGATCAATTCTAGTTCTACGAATTTGCATTTAATTTACCAGGATGAAGAGCTGGAGGCATGATATCTGGTTTCACTTTGCTGTGTGTCTACAATCAATACATGATTGTATAAGTATGTGCTCATACATGTAGTAAAGTCATGTTTGTTTGTTTTTGTTTTGTTTTTATTTTAAACAGACCACCTTGTCAGATGTGCTGCATGCATTGGGCGCTGTTCCGTCAGGGTTTCGGAGCTCCACTCTCGCACAGAAGCATGCTGCAGGTTTGGCAGTAGTATTCGTATAATTTTGCACTTTCCTGGTGTACATACGGCAAAGAGTTGCAGTTGCTAAAGAGATGTGAACCACCATGTGGGCGAGGCCCCATAAGAATTCCAGTATTAGGTTCTAAATACAAGTGACAAAACTGTACCATAAAGGTGTAAAGATGCACTTCAAATTTTAGGCTGTACTTTTGTATCATCCAGAATGCTGTTGTTGTTTTGATTGATTTCCAAAGAAACAAAATTGACAGATTCTTCTCTGTGAGTAGTTGTAGTGATCTTGTGTTGTTGTTTGTGTTGTTATTATTTTCTCTTTCTCCTTTTCGTTTTGTTTTTAATTTAGAATTGTTTGTTGTTTTTCTGTTACAGGAGGCACGTACCGGATGGCTAGTCATCTGACAGTGAAACTCAGTCCTTCCAACCTGATATACCGTGACCTGTTCTTTGATCCAGCGACAAACAAGGTGAGTCAAGCAGCTCAGTAGGTTGTATTTTTCTAACGTTGTTGTCGGCGGTGGTGGTGGTTTGTTTGTTATTGCTCGATCACATAAACATAATGTCCTCTTGCATTTCAAACCCAGATTTCTCTTACAGGTCTGTCTGCATTGATCATTTACTGTGGTGATTTATGCCTGTATTGTCATTTCAGATCCGGCCACGCACAACCAGGATAGAGCGTGTGGTTACTATTGTTTCCTGCCAGCAGATTCCCCCTCCTAGTGCAGGTAGTGCACTACATGTTCTGTCTATCCAACTGTCCAGAGGAAGATTAAAATATCCTTTAGGAATACATGTAAGCTTGTTGAGCATGTGGTGTAATAGGGTAAGTCAGTGACAAAAGGGGAGATATGATGAATATTAAGAAAAGTAAAACTGCTACTTTCTTTTTGTTGTTGTTGGTTGTTTACCACATCTACCATTTTATTCTTGCTTGTTTATGTGTTTGTTTTTTATGTGTTTTTTCAGGGATTGATGTGATTGACAGACAAGTCAGAGTATGCCTTTTTGATGGCAACACAGTAAGTTGACTGTTGATAATAATAATAGGTATTTGAGCGTCCCCCCTAGTGTAGTGGTTAGCACTTCATACCGGGAGACCTGGGTTCAATTCGCAACTTTCTGACCTATGACAGGAAGTGTGGCTGGGTTCCTGTCATGTAGTCCCAAACCACATACATTACATGGACCTCCATAGCATTATCATCCTCCTGATCATGCATTAAAAAAAAAAAAATCCCCCAGCATCTGAGCCCTCTGTGGATTCTATCCATGGCCTGGGAGGAACAGAACAGTTTGAAGAGTTGGGGCAGAAAAAACATATAAAAAATAAAACACGTAAAAAGAATAGGCATTTGAACAAGTCAAACGTAAGGTGCTCTCCCTCCCACAGGAGCTCAGGGCACCTTACAATCAACACACACACGCACGCACGCACGCACGCACGCATGCCATGTCCATAGTTTCATGCACATAGCATGCAGCCATTGTGCTCCTTACCCTTTGCTGCATTGTTGATTTGTTTGCTTTCAGATTCTAAGCAACATCCACTGCGTGAAGGTGTCAAATGTGGACAAGTCTCAGCATGGCTGGTCCTTCACAACCAAAGTAAGTCATCTGTTCCTCTGTTCCTCAGTGGTGACCTGAACAGAGATATCAAATGAAACTGCGGTATACTGCATTCAGTTCACGCCATCATGGTGGCGATATTGGTCCAGGTCTTGAATGCTGTAGGGGGTGAGGACAGGTCATGGTGCTGATCAGTAGACTCCAGGATTGTAGCAAACTGCATGCGCTGATTTCGTCTCTCATCTCATCTCTGCCACAGTTGATAATCACTTCGCGCAAATAGGTCGATCCATTTCCATGCACTGTGATCGTTTTAGTGACTCATAAGCAGCCAATACCTCTCCGCCACAGGAAACAAGTGAAACGACCGAACTGGAACAGAAGCACTCCATCAACAATTGATTACATCTGCAAAGTAGTGCCTAGTAAATGTGATCCTAGTTAGATTGTCTTCAGATTAGTTGTATATCTTAAGTCTGTTGTTAACAGATTTTACCACAGCTTAGACACCTGTATTGCCAAAGACATGGAATAGGGCACCAGGAGATGTGGCTGAGACAAGATGGTGGTGACATCACAGTCAAAGCAAGCTGTGTGGGGTTGTAGGCCATGGGTTCAAATCTTGATGGTGGCTCCAATTTTATGTGTCCCTGACTTGAAGCCGCATAACCTCCATCCGCCCCCACAGCAAACGCTGCTTGCCTTTCTGGTGGTGTATTTTGTCCCTTGTGATGTCTGTTTAAGTGGAATATATGTTGTGTTAATTGAGTTTTGTCTTGAGCATGATGTGATTCATTTTTTTGGTTCCCTTTCAGTGTAATTGGAAGAGTTTCTCCAGTTGTGAAGAGCATTTGTGGCCGTCACTACTGTGTATTCACTGTGTGTGTGTCATGTGAGGTGCTGAAAGTCAAGAGTGCTTTATCAGTCAAACCGCTCTCAATTTTATCTGCTAATATTCTGTTTAGGTCGCCGATGCCATGGAGTTGACAACACATGCAGAGCTTTTTGTCCGCACAAACAACACTACAGACAATATTGGTAATTCTAGATGTGATGGTGTTTATTCAACTAAATCATGCAAGGTACAATATAATGGCCTCTAGCTGTAACAGAAACTGCGGCTCACAACACCAACTCCCAACAAGACTATGTCACACTGCGTCACACTTACTTTACATCTCTGACATTACGTCACAGACAGACCATCATGACAGACAAGACATTACGGGTGACAGGTAGAACACAGAGGGATGAACGGAAAAAAACAAACACTTGGCTACACATGTTAATTGTGTGTCTTTTGGGGGGGGGGGGGGGGGGGGAGGGGTTGGGGTTGCTAGAAATATAATTTATATCCCTGATTTTTGTGCCCCTTAGATAGCATGATAGTCCTCCCATTTCACAAAATCTTACAGTTCACTCATGTGTTTGGTTTTTTTCTTTGTTTATGTTTTTCCAGGTATCCTGTTTGAGCTGTGCATCACCACCCTTAGAACTGTGAGTATATCTTCTTTTAGTACGCGTATTTATTCAGCCAAGTGCTTTCTTTCATTCACATCACTGCTGTATTTACATTGTAGTATGGAAAACAGATAGTTCACACTTTATTGATTGCATGGATTTACTTTCCATGCCTGCTTTCATTTATAAGAGCAAAGGACTGCAAATCGTACTACCTTCAGAAGTTTTACAGACAGGCGGATCATACCATGGTAGGTGGATAAATGTGTAGAGATTGTGAGATTGAAATCATTACCAAGACCACAGGCAACACTTACAGCATGAAGCAGCTGTGCTTCTTTTATATATTTTTTTTTTTTCTGTCTTCCCCAGGGAAGCGCATTGCCGTGGTGAAGCGCCACCCAATACCTTTCCTTATTTTTCAGTTTTGATGGGGGAGGAAAGCTAAATAGTGAGCATGTACCATACATTTTGCTATGATGATTTCAAGTGATTTTATCATGATTTCCTTTTCCTTTTTTTTATTTTGTTTGTACGTGTTGTCCCCAGAGCACAAAAGAGAAAACGGAAATGAGTTGTGGCTGGGTCCATCTTCCTCTGCTGGATGAAAATGGTGCTGGCATTCCGAACAGGTCGGTGCACATACATGTACTTGCAATTCTTACCGAAGAATCTTAGACATAGTTTGCAAATACTGACTTTATCACAAGTCTGTGTAAACATATGTTTTAGTAAGGCATAAGATAACAGTCACACTCCTGAAAATTTTGAGTTTTCAAAAATCATGTGTCTGCAAAGCTGCCTGATACTTCTGTGTCTGTTACAAGTACAAATATAATTGTACTTTGACTGAAACTTCCTGGAACCATTTACTTGTGAGTAACGTCATTGAGTTTTAAAAAAAAAAAAAGGTGGGGGGGGTGGAGGTGGAGGGGGGGGGGGGCATCAGTATGACAGATTTCCACTGCAGTTCACTACATGTACTGAAGTAAACAGGTTTATTTTACCCTACAGATCAATGGACCTGTATGTGAATGGTGGAACACCGTATGAGAAAGGTGTGGAAGTTGATCCTAGCATTAGCAGAAGAGGTGAGTGAATTGCAGCTCTCTGTATTCACTATTGTCACTTCCTTTTTCCGTACAAGCATTTTCATTTTTGCATTCATTTCCTCTTCTACCCATCTGTTCACCCTGATATTGTTGCTGATGTTTTGTTTTGTTTTTTCTTTTCATTCCTGTGTCTTGTGCTTTAGTTTTTCTTGACTTCTTTCTAAAAAAAAACTTGCAGCTTAAATGGAGGTGTGCTTTGTTACGTGAGTCTTGTTATCTTTGTTTATCTATTATTTGCTCATCTCTTGTCCTTGTTGGTTATCAATGATACCATCATCTGTCAGGTCACTGGAAATTTTCAGTTTTGTTTGGTGTATCCCTTTTTCTTTTTTTTTTTTTTTTTTGGTTGAACTTTCGCGTGGATTGTGATGAGGATGACACTTGACTCGAATGAGAGTTTGAGTTTCCAAATTTACTGTAAATATACAATGGGAAATAATACACACAAGAGACTAACAAAAACCTCAGCTGGCTTGGTTGCATTAGGTACACCATTGCAAATGTTTGCTTAATTTTTTAATTTTTTTTTTTTTTTTGTACATGTAACACTCACAGGTTTCATGCCCTGGAGCACAATCTTTTTATGTGAACTGCATTACATTGATCTTGCACAATCTGCATGCTGACTTGAATTTTTTTAATGTGAAAATATTCAAATTTTTGTTGCCGTTTCTAACAGCTTCTTGCACCAGTATTTCACAGATTACAAAAAATGTTTTTACTTTGTGAGTGCAGTAATGTGTGTTTGATTTACAGAAATTGTGTGTGTGTGTGTGTGTGTGTGTGTGTGTGTGTGTGTGTGTGTGTGTGTGTGTGTGTGTAGAAAGAGAGAGAGAATGGTATAAAAATGTTTGTTTCATGTCTAGACATATAACAATTCCACAACACTTTCAAATGCGTTTCCGTTGTATTTCATAGTAATATGGAGCAGGAAGTGTCCATATAGCAGTTTCATTTTATTTTTAAAATCATTTTTATGTTCATCAGTAGTAGCAGTGCATGGTAATCAGGCACTCTGTCCTGGGATTTACAATATCTTCTACCAGTGGGCTTGTGAAAAGCAGCATTTTAGTTTTACAAATGTACATCTGTGAACAGATGCTAATTGTACAGTGGCAAACTACTTGCTGTTTGAAGAGGAACATTGCCAGAGTTTTAATGAACAACACATTTCTTTCTGTGTGTGCAGTTAGCTCCAATGCCCTTGTGTCACTCATGTCAGGAAACAAACAACCACGCCTGGTGGTCCGACTAAGTGCTCCCAAGAAAGAGCACAAAGACCTCATGGAGTAAGTTGAACATGGTGTGATCGTGGTATATTCTCTTGCACTGAATGTGCGATATACATGTATATGATCAGGTATTGCTAGAGTTGACAAACTGGTCTGAGATAATCAGCAGCAGAATCAAGTTCTTTCTCATCAGAACATATGCTTCCATAGGACACAGTAGGAGGAGAGAATGTGTAAACCCAAGTCACACTAAGTGAGGATGATATGTCATCATCATGTATGTCATCTCTGTTGTGAATTTGTAACTTGAGAAGTGTAATATGTTACATGTGTCATATAACTGAAAATTTTCACCTGTGAATCCTTCATGTCAAAGACCCCTCCCTCCCCCCCCCCCCTCCATCTTCTTAATTATTTTAAAGAAAGTTTATTGGAGTGGAAACGTTTTCAATCTTTCTTTCACTTTTCAGCCATCTCCCAGAGCCTTTGGTGGGCAACACTGTGCTGCTGCCATTTTACAGCTACTACCGTCAGATTCTGGCCGATACCCTGCTACGTGACCGCCTTGATCTCGACTCTACAGGTAGCGTAAGAGCTGTGCTTCCTCAACTATGTTATGTCACTCGCAGCACCTGGGGAGATTTAGCGATTGAGAATTACAAATCATGGGTTATCATAAGGTGTGCTACAGCATTGGCTGAAATTGAACAGTTTCTTGGGGTTTTCTTCTTCTTCTTGTCCTGTTTTTTGACATGTACAGATGATGTGCTGTAGAGAAGTGCCTGCTGTGAAATGTCTTGGGATCAAGTGTTGCAGTTATTTACTCTTTTCATCTGCCATTTGTTTAAAGTCTTGCTTAACTGTTTGTTTCAGAACTAATTCACAGTCCATTCCTGACCCTGTTCCCCTCAGTTGCTGAACAACTTGATCTGATGAAACTTCTCAGGGTGAGTCAGATCGATCTGATTTTTCCTGGTAACCTGTACTGTTCATCTATGTCTTGCCCATCAAGCGTTTTTGACCAAAAAATCATGTTTGTCCAAAAAAAAAAAAAAAAGCAGATCAATTAAGCATGCATCCCAGCAAATATGAAATAATTTATTTGTTTGGTTTGTTTGTTTTTTCGCTGTCTGCACACACATTTCTTTGTGGGGTGGCAGAGGCAGGAGTATAAGGAACATCTTTATGACTGGCAAAGGTAGACAGTATTTTTACAGAGTAGGCACAGCTCACTTGCCTAATCATATCCAAAAGTTGATCAGTGGCAGTGCATTCTGGCTGCATAATCTATGCAAATTAAGCTCGATATTTCATCCCAGTTTATTTCCATTAACACAGGAGGCCACAGGTAGATACTGAACAATTTAAGAATGTACTGACCCATATTTTTATGTATGTTTTCCATTGAGATGGCTAAATTTGTAGTCTTGATTCAGAATGTCATGATTGAGTTTGTGTAACCTTTTTTCAGACCACATGGCTTGAAAAACTACGGCTTGTTCGCAGAATGGAAAAAGTAAGTTTTGGTTTTTTTCCTTCATGTTCCATGTATCAACTAAGCTTAAAGTTTTATAGATATGGTCACAGATTCGCATGTTGGAAAAGAGTTTCCACCAAATATTGTTCTTTGGTAGTTGCTGCCAGAGTATTTCTATGGATTGTTCGCTTTTAGTGGTTCTGCACGGATATGCCATTTGCTGTTACGTAGTATCATGTACTGCCATTGACTTAGTTGCTAATTTACTGTGTTGAGGTGCATAGGTATTGTGTGGGGTTGATGTTTCAAGTGCTATATATTGCTTTCACATACACATAGTACATGGGATCAAAAAGCATGTGCTTTCTTTGCACCTGTATCAGTAACACTATGCAAATCTTAATGTGCTCATGGTATTTGGAGTAAACAGTTTTGCTCTGCTGCATAATATTGAGAAAATAGTTGTACTGTCAAAATTTACTCTGGAGCTTCATTGTTTCATTGGTAAAACGTGTTAAAGGCGTAGTTTGTCTGATTACGCGTGCATGTACTCTTTCTTGACCTAAACTGTATAGATGCTCTGCTAGGTAGTTTTGGATGACATATCGTATTTGCATGTTTGACTTAACATTATTCTAAGCAAAATGAGCTGTATAATTTTTTTTTTAATTTAAAGAAACCTTTTCAGTGACAGGTTTTGTTCCTCTGCCATTCGCCACTCCTGTAACCAACACATCATAATTCTTTTCATTGGTAGTGGATTTCATTTGTCTTTCACTTTGATTAACCCATCATTTCCTGTCCTCAGAACCGATTTCTGTCAGGTTCTTACTTGAAGGTAAACTCTTATCTTTGCACCATACTGCTGTTGGCCCAAATGAGCATATTTTATACCAGTGACAGTTGCCAGTGAATTGTACACATTGTACATTGTACCTAATTGTGGGTGCTAAACATAAAATCAGGATGGGGAATTTTCAGTCATTTGGCAGTTTTGAGCCAAAGTTCTTATCCTTTCAGCCAAAAAAATTTCTACATTTCAGCCAAAGAAAAGAAAGGGGGAAAAAGTTGTGCACACAGTAATGTAACACAATACATGCAATGCCATAATGGACAGCAGACTAACTTCACTTTTGAAGACTTCTGTGTCAGTACCAAGGCAGATTTTACTTGTGGGAGCTAGGAGATGCTACTAAATGCCTTTGAAAATGCTAATATTTGTTTTCGAAGTGGGGCAATGCCCCCTGGTGCCCCAGCAGTGCGCTGCCTCTGAACCCCAGTCGACGTTTCAGTCTTCTTTTTCCTCAGCAATTCCCCAGCCTGATAAAGTAGAAACCGTTTTGAAACACTGTGGCATGTGGAAAGAGGTTTCTTGCTACATGTAGTTTCATATGGATGTTTTAAAATTGTGTAGAAAACTGGTGTGCATGTCTGTGTGGTGTTAACTTTTTCGCGACCAGTGCACTCCGTACCAAGCGTTAAGGTTTTTTACTCTGGATGTCTGGATGCAGAGCTCATGATGTATGTGACCATGCTGTCATGCGGGAACGTCTTGCACTCGCTGTGCATGCTGGCAAACGGTTAACTGCTAAATGTAGCGCAGTATACATGTAAACATAATACTTGGATTGAACTGATGAGTGATTTTCCTGTTCAGTTCAAGGTCACATGCCGTCGACAGTGTTGGTGTATTTAGCAGGCTTCTATAGTATTCTTTACATCAAGACTAGCACTTTTCTCCTGCAAGAACAGCGTCTGTAGACATAGAGTTTCTATTCACTGGCAGATTGTCACGCCAAAACCTAGACCCCAGCTCATAACAAGCCTACATGTACGTACCTAATACAAATTTCAGAGGGAGCTATAGTCTTTTCTCTCCTGGAACTTTTTTTGCTGTTTGGTGGTGGGTTGCTGCAAACACAGTTTGTTTGATACAACCATGACCATGGTACTTGACACACTATATCTACATATGTAGATGCGCACACCATGTATATGAAAGGAATCTGCTTTAATAGCCTCCTAATCCCCCACTCCCCCCCCCACCCCCTCCCCACCTCCTTCCACCCCAAGAAAAAAAAAACACACAAAAAAACGTTATTACAGCAGATGTGTTGTTAAACTCATTTCCTCCATATTAATCATCATACTACTATGTAGTGAACTCATTCACAATTCATCTCGAGCTAGGGAAGAGGACCACCACCATTCTGTAGTCGCTGAATGCCTGATATTATTGCGTTCACAGTGTCACGAGCCTGAAACAAACCCCCCAAGAAGATGCATACATATACTGTACACTCAGTCACAAGTCAGCATCATCCTACATGTAGTAAACTCATTCACAAATCATCTCTTTCTGTATCTTTTTCCATGTATTTTTTTCCCATCCACTTTCTTGCAGCAGAGGGGCTTGACTTACTCTTTGAGCTCAGACGACTTCATGGTACTTTAACACGTTTGAGGCAGTTGAGACATGATTCTAATTTTACAGTTCAACAGATTTTTACAATCATTGAGTGTTTCCATACATTACAGTGTTTGCATTTTTTTAAATTGTTTTTCTTAATGCTTTCTAAAATGTGCTGAACTTTGGCTGCATGCATGCATGTAGCTTAGTTATGCGCATGTGTGTATAGTTCATCCATGTACGTTTGAAGTTTATGTTAGCTTTGGTTTTAATTTCTGCGTTTTAACATTTGTGTTATATCTCACTGCAAAGTTTTGTTTCAGCATAGAGAGCTGAAATGTAGTGACTAATATGGTTTCAGATTTTCTGTGGCAAATTTGTTCATCGCTATCAAGTTTTGGTTTATTCGCTTGAGTCGAGGTTTACTTTTGTTTCCTTATTACATGTTGGTTGAATGGATAGCATCACATTGTGAGTATTGCGGATCTTATCCCTTTTTTTTCCATTTTTTTTCTTTTTTTTTTAAGACCAGTCTAATTCACAAAATTCACTGTGTATCTGGTTTGCTAGCACTGAACACAAAGGACTTCTAACACTGATTTGCATGTGAAAATATGTAGTACATGTATCCATTTCCAGTACACGTACATGTTCATACTTATGTAGACAGATAGTGTTTCATTTTGAAAGTTCCTTATGTAGACAGATAGTGTTTCATTTTGAAAGTTCAAGGCATGCATTTGATAATGAATTACTCAGGTTTGTATAGATGCTCATCATAGTATTTGTGCAGTCACTAATGTTTATTGCCTCTTTATATTTTGACACACTGTACGTGTGATTTTTACAAATGTTAATTTCACTACTTCAGTGAACTAAACGTGTTGATTGATTTTGAAATGTGCCAGTTTCACAAAGACACTATCGGTATCCATAAATCAAATTAAATGTTTAGGCCACCAGTGACATAAGCTGGACATGTATCGTAAATCAGTACATGTACATGTAAAAGTGGAAGCGTGAAGTTATCGCTGTACATGCATCAAACAACATTCATTAGCACCACAGCCTGTCGGTAGCTGTTCACCACTTTCTCTCTCTGTGAACAGGCACAAGTAATCCTTGGAATTTTCACATTATGTGTTCATGAATTCCCTCTTCCCTTTCTGGAAAGTGGCGCCACTTCGCGTAAGCTGTGAAGAGTGCAAAGAATGGATAGATTGAATAGGGCTTTATATGCATGTCGGATATCAGGCGTAGACCGATTCATTTTTAAAATGTCCACGTTCTTACCAGGGTTGATATTTGTCATATCAGAGTTCCCACAGATATAAAGCCCTGAATAAATGCTCTGCGCCAAAAACAAGTCACCCCATCTGCAGTGAAGACAAGTGGAAATAACTTGGCACAAAACCGCTGCAGTGCTTTGCAAAGAAAAGGAATACACATGATTTTTGGTCCGAGCTCACCCAACATTTTTCCTTCAGGAGGTAGAGTGATGCAGTAATTCAGTGAAATTAGGCCTTCATAGATGAAACGCGTTTCCCATTGTAGCATATGTACATACATTTATGTACGCTACAATGGGAAACACATTTCATCTATGAAGGCTTCATTTCTTTTAATTACTGCATCAGTCTACCTCCTGAAGGAAAAATGTGGATATATTCTGAACGCAAGGATAATTAGTGACTGAACCTGACATTGAATGAACGTTAGAAATTAAGTCTATAGTGATGCAGGTTTTTAGTAGGATTAGTAAATTTCTCTAAATTAGGTACATATGTACCGGTAAATTACATATTGTCTGTTTTTGATAAATTCTCAGAGGATTTTTGTTTACCACACTAGCAAAATTAGCAGCTGATTAGTGAAATGCAATTCTTGGTTTAGCTTTCTTACACTGCCATATGTATACATATATATGTGTGTGTGTGAGTGTGTTTAATATCTGTGTGTTGCTCACCAATACTTTGAAGGATGCTCAGGGGGAAATAAGTAAACATATTCAGGCATTAGCTTCTGTTCGTCTTTGTCTTTGCAGGGGTGACACTTTCCGCGGAAATCCTTATTAAATGCCCACCATAAGGAATTCTTTATTTTGGAAATTAAAAAAGAAGTTCCATTTGAGTTTGGATTGTAACTGGAAGCAGTCGCTGCCACTTCAGTTAGTCTGCCCCCCCCCCCCCCCCCCCCGGTTTTTTTTGGGTTTTTTTTTCTTTCATGGTGTTTCCTTTTTTAAAGTCTTGTATAATGTCACCCCTGCTTTTGTATGGTATTTTTATTTAGCCGTGTAGTGATAGCGTTTAGTGATAACCAGCTGGTGGAGGTCATGAGCTGAGTGAATGATAGGATTTGGCTGTTACTTTTGTCATTCTGTACTTACGGATATATGGGTGTGCAGTGTGCTGCTTTCTTTTTCTTTTCTTTTTTTTTGGGGGGGGGGGGGGGTATTTCATCAGTTGACAGTAACACGTCAGAATGGATCAGGCTGCATTGTGTAGTTTTCCTGTAAGTTCAAACTGATGACTGTGTTGGCTGCTTTTATTGAATCTGACTGAATTTGCTTTTATTTTCATCTGACAGACTTTTTGTGCAGCACTTCTGATGGAAAACTTTTTTCCTCTCTTCTTGTTCGTTTTGTTGTTGTTGTTTTCAAAAAATTTGTATGCTAAACTTTTCCTATTCATAAACTATTTCTCATGAATGCAAATGTTGTGCATGTACATGTGTTTCAAAATTACAGGGGTAATGTGTGGTCAATACATGATTGTTTTGTGTTTGCCGCACAGCGCGACGAGGAATACTTGAAAGACCTGTTCCGGCAAACATTCCTGGAGACTGTGTACCCTCTGCAGCATGTCTCCACCCTCCCTGCCTACAGACCAGGTGACCACGAGATCCAGCAGGTAGGTAATGAAGTGATAATTGGCAGATAGTGATGGTGGTCAAAGAACAGAAATGCCTCAAAATGCTTATATACACTACTCAAGTGCTCAGTGTGGTCACCAGGTCATCGAGTACACTTCTGTTGGCTGAGTGTGTCAGCATTACAGACACTATCACTGTCCAGGTTTCTAATCGGTGTGATGGTAGGTACTTTGAAAACAGCCGAGCATGATTTGTGAGCATAAAAATGGTAGCATTAGCTCCTTTAAGTTAAAAAATTTATTATCTGCATAGCAGAAATTTCTTGTGACCGTCAATGCACAAAGACACTGAAGATCAGAAAGACAATTGTTAGCAACAAAAACAGTCATGACAGAGTTATTCAAGGTTCAGAAGCGTGAATGACATGGGCACAAAAGAATTCCTGAATCTATTTCGCTTACATGCTGAAAATCTGTTCCTACAAAATTTGACGTAATATTTCTGTTATTCTGGCTGCTCTTTATTGTAGGTTCGTGATGAGGAGGTGAACAAGTTCAGGGAGGTGAAGCAACAGCGGCAGTCTGCCCTTGCAGTCCTCTTGTCATCAGACCTGATGTTTGAGCCCTTCGACATGGATGAAGTCACCTTCAACGTACTTGGTCCGCACTGCCTCCCAAAACCAATGCCTGTGAGGACATTTTTTTACTTTTGTGATACACTTGTTATTTCTGTGATGCATATAATGTGGGCTCTTTTGTGCATAATTATCGTGGTGTCTTTGGTAACACCACGAATCATCGGCATGCACTAGTCACACCAGAAACTATACAGAATGTGACAATATTATGTTCGATCGTCACTTTCCATGTAAGACAATATATAATCTTCTCAAAGCCTGGCAAATTCTCTTCATCAGACAGCCCAGCAGAAGCGAATTGTATTCTGGTTTTCTTCTCTTTTTTTTTTCTTTTTTTTTTTTTTTTTGGGGGGGGGGGGGTGTTGCTTTGAGGGGTTTTAGCCAAGATTGTTTGTTCAGACATTACTCAGAATCCATTTGACTCTTTGGTTTTTGGTCTTTTTTTTAGCTTTGTCTTTTTGGTAAATTTTCAGGTTCCACAGAGCTAAAGCAAGGTGGGAGAAACAAACCGTTACATGAGACATTTATTCATCCAGCTCCATACAGAGACAACTCTTTGCCCCATCACGCAGGGCAGGAGAGATTCCACACCCACTGAATGGCAGCATGTAACAGTGTAAAGAGTCCGTCCATACAACTTATGACGTTATGTGCATACACATACTAGTACATAAACTTTCTGGTGTGTAGTTTTTGTTACGACGGATTTGTGTCAAGTGAGAAGGCAGCAAATTGTAAATAATGGTTTAATGGTTACAGTTTATCTGTCTTAGCCTGTACCAGTTACGATTTGTTGCAGAGATAGTCAAACACACACACACACACACACGCGCGCGCGCAAACACACATTCTCATTGACATGTAAACATTCAGCACATAAATGTCCACAGAATATTTATTTTATTAGCGTACGTATACATGTGTAATAAAATGCAGCACCTTTCTGAAAGCATTGTTGAGCAGCTGTCAAAATACATAAGGTGTATCATAAACAAGTTGCATGCACATGCGTAGGAATATATCACACATGAGATATGAGATACCTTTAGCACATGGTGGACAGTTCATCTGGATTCTGAAGATATACCCTGGATGGTACTGCAACTCAAGGTTAACCACTGCCAGAGTGAAGAACTTAAATATTATAAACTTTCAGTTAAAGATAATACTAGGTTTGAATGCTTCGTGGATTTTCTTTCATTTTCCTGGTGTACATTGCGCCACGTAGTTTCATGTAATTATTCAAGCATACTGTGATGGTCATCTTGAAAATAAATTTTTTTATTGAAGATTTCATGATGTATAGTATACCTTTCTATTCTTCTCTCTACCCCCCCCCCCCTTTTTTTTTTGTTTGGACTTGCATGTGTAACAAAGTTAATCTATGTAATAGCCTTCTGTCTCTCATCTGTCTGTGTCAAACCATTAACACTGGCTTTTTCTCAGGATGTGTAGACAGTAGAAACACCAGATTTATGGATTTAGCACAACAGTAGTTGGTGACAAATAGGGCTTTCCAAACGTATTGTTTTGAATGACCTTACAAGTTACACACTCTCTGCATCCCCTGCTCTACCATGTCTTCATGCTGCTCAAGTGGGGAATCTTTCCACCTGAAGCACGTTGTCTTGGCATCACATGAAAAAAAAGGCATAACTTCAATTGCAATAGGTTCCCATGCCATTCTTCCCTACCATCCATAAATTTCTGTTGCTTACGAATGACTCCGTTAACATGTGGATTCATGCTACAAATGCAGCTGAACTTACAACCAGCAGCATCACACCTTGCAGACAGATTTGAACGGTTCTGTCGACAGACAGTGTTCTGCTATCTTCTGGATTGTTGGGTATTTTGAGACATCCATTTTGAACCTGAAACAGTTGTAAGTGAAGTCAGTACATGTACATTACTGATCAACTGCAAGCTTTCAACACTTCAATCATTTTGTCTATGACAATATAAGCTGTGCTTGGCAATGGTTGTAGCCATCTTAGATCTTTTTTATATGTTCTGAACATCTCCAGTACATTGCACAGAAAACAGCTCGGTCACACAAGAAAATACAAATTACATGAGCACTGAAATAACAGGTGTGTCGGGCCATGAGTTCTTTCTGGTGAAATTTTTATGTTTCTTCAAAGTGAAAAAAAGAAAAATGGGTAAGACGCTACTCACCTATCTCTTGCATTGATGTACTGAGGCACCAGACAAAGGTCAGCAAAGGAGACCTCGTCTCCAACACAATATTTTCCGGCAGTGCTGCCAAGGTTTTGTTCCAAAGCTGAGGGAAAAATGCAAGTTGCTAATCAATGTAACTGTATGGACATACAAAAATGAGAAAATCAGTACAGCTTATAAATTTTCCCAGAGTGGAGACTGCTAGTCCAGTGGGTACCTTGCAAACATACCAACACACATACACCTGTTACTGGGAGCAAACACTCTTGCTGGCTGGGTAAGCATTACAGATGGCCTGTGCCTAGGAATACATAGCAGAAGTGCTAGGAGTCTGAGACAAATGCTGCACAAGCAAAGCCTCAGTCATCATTCAATAGACCACCTGTAGAACAGAGGAATGCAAATTAAGACAGTCAAACCTAAAAGGGCATTGATCGTGAAGTTGGGGTGCATTATTTCTTCAGGGATTTTTAAAAATATTTGTTTATTTAGTCACAAACAGTTCTTGAAAGATAAATATATTCAGTACATGTAAGCTACCTGTAAATCCATGGTTCACCCAGAATTTGTTCCACTCCAGTGCTGTCATTCCAGTCAAGTTCTCCTCAAGCAGCTTGGGAAGGGGACCACCACCATTCTGTAGTGGCTGTATGCCTGATATTATGGCGTTTGCAATTTCACGAGCCTGAAACAAAAAAGAAGCATGTCCTGCACAACCACACTTATCGGGTCATTGCAGTCCTTCTAAAAAGAGGTACAGGGTTTCATATCCGTGAGAACTACAATAGGACAAAATGTCCTGGATAATGGTGAAAGTATAGGACATTAAATTTTTGTCCTGAATATTGTTCACTGTGGCACAGAAATGCTACAGCAATAGCCCCCCTTTCAGTGTCCCTTATTATGCACATATGTACGTCGTTTACGCACAGATTTCAGAATCCGATGCAGAGATTTTGAGGCTGTACTTCACTGGTTTTACAAAATGACCCTCTGAATTTGACAGAGATGGTCAAAGTGACCCTCGGATTTGAAAGATGTAAGGAACACTGCCCTTTATAAGAAAGTAATCAGATATTTTAAAAATGGATCAATCTATGGGCCGAGGTCTGACACGGTTTTAAGGCCCTGGAGGTGTATCCCTCTCTGCGCTGTTTTAACATGGCATTAAAGTTTACAAGCTTGCTTTACTTCTCTTGAAAATAGATTTCTTCTGAGCCAGCTTTTCATTTAAAATTTCTCCATACAAAAGTGGAAGCCCCCATGATAAGTACATGTATAAGCACATGACAATGTTACTGGACTGTTATTTTTTGTAGAACAACAACAGGAGAAAGAATAAAAACTTTTTACAGGTAGAACAATTAAGATACAATACAACCTCCCACAAGCAATCTCTCCACAAGCAACCACCTGTCTAGAATGGCTGGAGACCACATGTATCCAGACAATTATTGCGCTTTGTGAAATCCCACAGAGCGACCACTTTTTCAAGTTTTTGGAGGCAACAGGGGTGATCACTCACTGGAGGTTTTACTGTATTCAGACGTGTCCTACCTGAGTGCGCTGCACCGGGTCCGAGGGAAGGAGGGGTTTGTCAGACCACCTCTCCTCCAGGTGTTCCAGTATGGCCAGCTGTCACAGGTGGCACAAGGTTGGAAATAGAGATGGACTTAATTATGTAGGCAGTGTCATACCAGCTGGCATACCAATAAAATGTATGTTGTGTGCTCACAAAACACCCTAAATTAAGCCACCCAGTGGCACCCAGTGGCTAATGAATTCCATAACATCAAAATACCATTGCCACTATTGTCTCCAAACCATGGCATGTACCGGTGGTCAAAATGGTTGTGAGTGTTTCCGGTGCAACTCTGCTTCAACAGTAGCTAGCACTGCCAGGACATGCCAGGACAGAGTAGTTCCAAACAGAAGCAACAAGTGTTTCCATTTTCAGATAATTATCATATGAGTAGCGCCAAATGGTTTCCAACCATCGGACATCGCACTTCAATCACACTTCGGCTCAAAAGGGTTGTTTATTTTCCACACGACTTTTACTATAGCATTACTATACAATGCAGAGACGATGCTTGCTCTTATTTCACACAGAAGCCTTAACCCACAAGCGTGTGAGCAATCACTGGTGAAATTCTTGAAGTGGAGTAGCATCAAAAACACTCACGTCCATTATGACTTTAACCCATGACAATGAAGCCTGATGACTGCTACAGACTGTCAGTCTTTTTTTTAAACATATTTTATCTGCAAGCACCGGCCACTGTCAAACTTGTCAGCTGTGTGTCGCGACAAGCACATTTAGTTCAGTATCAGCCTTACCGACTGTGAGAAAGTCTTGCCATCAATGACCACCACAGGCACCTGTTTTCGGGGATTCAGCCTCACAAAGTCTGCAGGCTGGTAAAAAAAAAAAATAAATACATGTAAATAGAGGTCTGTCAGGTAATTGACTTGGAAGCCGGCTCCGTTGAGAAACCAACAAATGTTAGGGTCTGCAAAATAGCAAGCTTGCCTGGACTCATCTTTGTTAGTGCGTTCATGATCTGAACTGTTCAAAAACTAAGTGGTACTGCTCTCTAATATATGCACATACAGCATTTTAGAAAACTGAGCCACAATTCAGCTTCATGCATTTCATACCACGCACAAGCATCACAGATTTTTTTTTTATTCTTTTATGGTTTTGGTCTTGTATGTGACAATCGGCAAGATTAACCGTTCGATCCTTGATGGCTCTTGCTGCAGCAAACACGAGTATATTCAAAGTGCAACACTCCCACTAAGCCAAATTTAAATCCATGCAGACATTGAATATGATTTTTTTTTAAAGTGAGGCCACTGGTGCACAACCCCAAAGTTACTTGGTAGGAATTGAGTTAACTCCTAACTGTCCACACACAATCACATCCTGAATCAAAATCGTCACAACACAAGACAGCACTAGACAGCACTATTATGCAACCTCGAGGCCAGCAGTCTGCCCGAGAGACAGCGTAACGTGCCGTCATGTTAGCGGTCAACGCTAGCCAGACAGCTCAGCGATTTTGCACCCTCTTGTAAATACCACAGTCACTCCTAGTTCGGGTATTGGCCACGTAATAGCTAACGGCACACTCAGGCACACTCAATCGGGACCTTGCCCCAAGCACTTCCCACTGGCGTGAGGGCGGTAGACAAGAAGAGACAAGTCCCACAACGAGCATGAAACCACATGTGACCATGAAACCACATGTGACGTCCTCACAGCTGTATGGGCCATACACAAGACTGCCCTGAGCAGGCAAAGGGATTCTGATAGATTATGCAATCTACTGCGGGCTGTGCATGTAGGTGGGGCGAGAGGGGGGGGTGGTGGTGGGGGGGAGGGTAACTGGCCTCCCTGAGAGTGCCCACGCCTTGCGTAATAGTGCTGTCTAGTGCTGTTTAGTGGTCTCATGAGTTTTGTTAAGTCTTGTCATATTGTTGGGGTGGGGGGGGGGGGGGGGCTGTGGACAGTTAGGAGTATTACTCTGACAGAGTTAAATATCACCATATCAAGAGCCCTGGGTTAGGGTCTAACTTCGAACTAAACTAGCTCTAGGGTTAAATTTTCTGTTGTTTTTTTGTTTTGTTTTAAATCAGGAAGTGGGTCCATTCCAGCAAGGTGCATATGCCGGTATAGAAGGATTTTTGTCTTTCTTTCTTTGATTCCTTTTTTATTTAATTTTTGTTTTGGGGTTTCTTTTGTCCTAGTCTGGGTTAGGCCCGTAGCTGTGGGTTAAATTAACCTCGAGTTTTACATACGGGCCCTGGGCCCGCATGTAAAAGTCAGGGTTAGGGAGTTTAGGCCCGGGTTAGAGTCTAACCTTGAACTAAACTAGCTCTAGGGTTAAATTTTCTGTTGTTTTTTTTTTGTTTTAAATCAGGAAGTGGGTCTATTCCAGCAAGGTGTCTACGCGGTTATAGAAGGATTTTTGTCTTTCTTTCTTCGCTTCCTTTTTTATTTAATTTTGTTTTGGGGTTTCTCTTGTCCTAGTCTGGGTTAGGCCCGAAGCCATGGGTTAAATTAACCTTGAGTTCTACATACGGGCCCTGTATCACTTAGTTCTAACTACAGAGAGGCTAATGCAGTCAAACAATACTGGACTGTGAATCCCCATGAAAAACACTATCAAGTATTTGCCAGGCCTCTATCAGTCAAGTCAAACTAGTAAATCTCAGTGTTACACTGCATTTGTGAACAGCACCTGCATGGTGTTTAGCATCAGGAACACTGTAGACCATACGATATCTACAAAGCACTTACCAGATTGCGTAAATCCACATCTTCTCTCTCGTATGGGATTTTCTTCAGCTCAAGAGCTGCACAGTAAAGTGGAGTAAAGCACAATGTAAGCTTTGAAAAACATATGATACATCAGTTGTAAAGTTTAAACTGTCTGGGAGGTAAATCACTATGAGTTTTAGAACTTAAAGCGAAACATTCCTTGACAGCAGTACATCCAGAAGTAGGAGAAACCTCAAAATTGAAAAGAGTACCGGCCCCCGTAGTGTAGTGGTTAGCACTTCAGATCATGGACCGGGAGACCTGGGTTCGAATCCCAGCTGAGGCAAGCGGGGATTTTTCCTACCTAGGTCGGCTCCTACCCAGAGCGGGTGTGCTATGGGCCCGATGGGGAGGCTGTTGCCACACAGCCGAGTTTCACCCACTTCACGGGTGCGACTTTGGGGGTGCTTCCAATAGTATGATATGTCTTATGATGTGGATGATTACACGGCCGGCACCGCAGGTGCCGTAGTTCCCGGGCCTGGTTAATGCCGGGATATTTATGACAGGAAGCGTGGAATGCGGCCCTGTCCCGCAGTCCCAAACCACATGGACCTCCATAGCATCATCTTACTATCATCCTCATCTCCATCATCATGCATAATAAAAAAAATTGTCCCAGCTTCCGAGTCCTCCGTGGGTTCCACCCATGACCTAGGAGGAACACCACTGGAGCTGGCAAAGAGCTATGGCAGCAAAAAAAAAAAAAAATTGAAAAGAGTATGATCACTTACCAAGCTGAACTCTCCTAGCACTGGAGCTGTACTTGCCAGCATACAGCCGAACCTGTAGAACGAGATAGAAAGGACTAACTGCATGATTACTGGAACCAAACAAGAATGAAATCAGATTTCAAATATGTGTGAGTGTGTGTGCGTGTGTGTGTGTGTGTGGTCTGAACACTATCCCTTGTCCCCCGTGACTATTGTGCAACCCAGGCTAAAGCGATTTTGCTTCCGTGTGTGTGTGTGTGTGTGTGTGTGTGTGTGTGTGTGTTAAGTCCTCTGCACAGTTTGTAAGTTTATAATGCCCGCATCAACGTGCAGGGGTAGTGATAGGGGGCGGTAGGGGTGACTGGGAGATTTTGGGGTGTTTCGGGACTCAGTGACCGGAGAGGGAGGGACGGTGAGAACCGAGGGAAGGGGAGGGGAGGGGAGGGTGGTGTTCTTTCAGCTGGCAAATCGACCTTATACCTACAACCGTATCAACACAAGCCTGATACACATAGTTACATGTACTTTGTACAGCAGACACCCCATGTCTACTGTCTCTGCTAACTGAATTATATCAGCGTCTGTCTCTTCTTCCGGGACTTCAAGGTCTGTCTGAAACAAAATACGTAGTTGAACTATTATAGTACTAGAAGGATTATTGCAAGAGAGAACATACCGCTGCAGAGGCCATCTTATCTGGTGCACTTCAGTGCTTGTTTTGCTGACGCTGTTGCAGAAGATTGTCTTGTGCGTACACCAAAAGGCGAGGTGTACCGCAGTAGGCTGGGGGCTGTTCTGATTATTCTGAACTGGCTATACTGTCAGTACTGTGTATAAGCTCTGCACAGTTCTAGGCCCGCGAGCCAGTGTTGGAAGATGCGCTGCAAATCTGAATGGAAAACGGGTCATACAGACGGCAGCACTGAGTCGATGCCGGGTGGGTGGCTGGGGGGGGGGGGGGGGGGGGGTGAGGGTAGGTGTACTTTGTTTATTAGCAAACCGGCCTTTGGAATCAGTATCTTCTCTCTCAGTTCTGCTCAGTGTCAACCAAAACAACCGAACAGTTCGATTCGACATGTATTCACATAAGTTAACTTCATTTCAAGTTTTTTTCTTCTTCTGATTTCACCAAAGCCGGCTCATAACTGACTGAATAGAATCAAGTTGTACATGTATTGTATTGATGATCTTTGATTTCACTGTTGTTTCCCGGTCAGTCAGTCTTGCTATTTCAAATTATGATGAACGTTCAGTATTGCCCACTCGATCAGCTGTATTTGGTAATGGGTTGTGTGGGTTTGGTTATTGACATTGTTTCCTTTCTCTTGGCCGGCTTCACATTGTCACAGTCGGTGCTAGCAGCATGCTTAATTCAGTTCTGACAGTTTTTTTTTTTTTCTTTCTTTTTTTTGCTGCCCCAACTCTTTGCCAGCTCCAGTGGTGTTCCTCCCTGGTAATGGGTGGAACCCACGGAGGACTCGGAAGCCGGGACAATTTTTATTATGCATGATGATGGAGATGAGGATGATAGTAAGATGATGCTATGGAGGTCCATGTGGTTTGGAACTGCGGGACAGGGCCGCATTCCACGCTTCCTGTCATAAATATCCCGGCATTAACCAGGCCCGGGAAGTACAGCACCTGCGGTGCCAGCCGTGTAATCATCCACATCATAAGACGTGTCATACTAAGGGAAGCACCCCCAAAGTCGCACCCGTGGAGTGGGTGAAACTCGGCTGTGTGGCAACAGCCTTCCCATCGGGCCCATAGCACACCCGCTCTGGGTAGGAGCCGACCTAGGTAGGAAAAATCCCGCTTGCCTCAGCTGGGATTCGAACCCGGGTCTCCCGGCCCATAGTCCGAAGTGCTAACCACTACACTACGGGGGCCGGTTAGTTCTGACAGTTTCAGTTGGGACTTTTTTTCTTTTAGCGACTTTTTTTTCTAGGTTTTTGTTTCGGTTTGTTTTTGTTTGTTTGCGGTTTGCTTGTCAGTTTTCTTTCTTTTTTTCAGTGTTTTGTTTTGTGGTTCACGTCTGTTAGTTTGCTTGTGTGTGTGTGTGTGTGTGTGTGTGTGTGTGTGTGTGTGTGTGTGTGTGTGTGTGTGTGTGTGTGTGTGTGTCAGTGTGTGTGTGTGTGTGTGCGGTGTGTGTGTGTGTGTGTGTGTGTGTCAGTCTGCACGGCGTGTGTGCCAGGTGTGACGTGTGTGTGTGTGTGTGTGTGTGTGTGTGTGTGTGTGCCAGGTGTGTGTGTTACGGGGTGAGGGGGGGGGGTGATTTTCTTCTTCTTCTTCTTCTTTTTCGCTTTCTGTTGTTTCGCTTTGTGTTTTATCTCTAGCTCCGTCGCAGTACAGCCCCCCATACAGTACGACACCAGATGACGTAGTTTTACGGCGGCCTATTCTGGGGAAGAGCACTCTCGCTGACTGTCCCAGTCAACATGGCTTCGCACAACCCAGGAATCGATTGGGTTGTAGCCTCGACTAGCGTTTAATTTCACGTTCTCTGCAGGTGTGTACCTAGCTTTCCCTCAGGCTGTGAGAATGGGTCACTTACTGTAATATGTTTAGTGGAGAAACCGTTCTCCGAAAGAGAAGACAGACAAAAGACGGCATGAGCGCTGGCGGCCAAGGAACCAACAGCACAAAACCAGTGCTGCGGGTTGCTGAGGGTGTTGACAAGAGCCGGTCGGAAAGCGGCTTGACCACTCCCCCTGCATCAGTCAAGATGAAGCCAGCCCTGACAGATCGCGGGGACGGACATATTGAGGTTCAGAGCAGCAAAATGAGGGACAAACAACAAGAGCTTTCCACTGAAGCCGCGATGCCGTCTTCACCATCAAGACGTTTTCTTACAGAGGAAACGGCAGATGGGTGTGAGAAAACAGAAGACGCTGAGACCAACTCCGAAAGTGATAAAAGATGTGATACAACACAAACGGAGGATGGACGGTCTTACTACCTATGTTTGTGCCTGTTTACATTGCTGTCCTTGTACACACGGCTGTACAACATCGAGGTACCAGCACACATTTGGTAGGTTTACAGCTTTATAGTTTGTTGGGTTTGTTTTAGAGCATTTTAAAACTTTTTATTGTACCGGCTCCCGTAGTGTAGTGGTTAGCACTTTGGACCATGGACCGGGAAACTCGGGTTCAAGTCCCAGCCGAGGCAAGCGGGATTTTTCCAACCTAGGTCAGCTCCTACCCAGAGCGGGTGTGCTATGGGCCCAATGGGGAGGCTGTTGCCACACAGCCGAGTTTCACCCACTTCACAGGTGCGACTTTGGGGGTGCTTCCCTTAGTATGAAACGTCTTATGATGTGGATGATTACACGGCCGGCACCGTAGGTGCCGTAGTTCCCGGGCCTGGTTAATGCCGGGATATTTATGACAAGCGTGGAATGCGGCCCTGTCCCGTAGTCCCAAACCACATAGACCTCCATAGCATCATCTTACTATCATCCTCATCTCCATCATCATGCATAATAAAATTGTCTCAGCTTCCGAGTTTTCCATGGGTTCCACCCATGACCTAGGAGGAACACCACTGGAGCTGGCAAAGAGTTGGGGCAGCAAAAAAAAACCCAAAAACAAACAACTTTTTATTGTAATACACAAGGTAAATACAGATGCAAACACATGTACGTTTTCCTTGTAGTGTTGATTTACTGTAACATTTTTAATGTGGCAGTATAAATACTTCCCAGCCCATAGGTTAAAAAGTTGACGCTAGAGAATTAACCCCTTTCTCCAAATGGTGAATGCATAATATGATATAGTTCAGGTTGGGAATGTAGTTGTTGCATCATTTCTGGGGTATGTATGTGTGAGTTACGGACAGCAGCTAATGCTTTATAATCAACAGCTTGATCACTTGACGTGTCAGTTTACTTATAAATTCCTGTTTTTTGTTTTCTTTTATAGCTGGGATGAAACTCATTTTGGAAAAATGGGAAGCTGGTATATCAACAGGACATTTTTCTTTGATGTACATCCACCTCTTGGAAAGGTAATCCTGAATATTGAACATACAGCTGTACTACATATTTTGAGCAAAGCATTGGAAATGGAGTCTTCCATATAAGTTATAGATTCACATCATACAGCTTGAACAATTCTGGCCTTAGGATAGCTACTGCCTTAGGACTGCATCTTTCTGTTTGTGTAAGAGTATTTGCATGAATTATTGATGATCATGCCTCTGTGCTTGTGTTGTCCATGGTGTTGTGTAGCCAGTCTAGCAGGTGTTTCCAGGTGAGTTTTAACAGTGGACCCTGTCTATGAGTGTCTCACAATATTGTTACAGCCACAATAGTGAAGCATGCCTTTATTGTACAGCACCAGTACATTGTTAAACTGATTGAAACACTTTCAGGTTTCAGAGTGGTGATTTCTGTCATAGTTTATGCGGACTGAACATAAGAAAAGCACCCTGTCAATGGTTTTTAGGCACAGGCCAACAGTTGTACAGCTGTAGGTTTTCGTAGAAGGCATAATGGCCGTATGTATGCTGGTTTATTTGGGTTGCCTGTGCAGTAGCAGCCTCTTCTTGTCTACCCTCCACTTGTCACATGTATATATATGTATACGGTGTATTACATTCCTCATTGCAGTCACAAATAGGTTACCCACCTGTTTGCTAGTATTGTAATCATCATCATCGACGATGACAATTAAACTAGGACATCATTTTACATTAATTGCCCATTATTGATTTACAGCTTCTGTCTCTAAGTTTAACACATTTTTCTCGTCAAAAGTGTTATAATTGTGGTGGTTGTGAAATTTGCAGATGCTGATTGGGTTGGCTGGTTACCTGACGGGCTATGATGGTTCCTTTCCATTTGCCAAACCTGGTGATGAGTATGGGGACACCAATTATGTTGGAATGAGAATTGTAAGCAGCCTTTGACGGTTTCTGTTGTATACGTGTGCCTAATCATTCACTGTCTGTTTATAGCTTGAGACTAAGTAACCACTGTCTGATTATAGCTTGAGACTAAGTAACCACTGTCTGTTTATAGCTTGAGACTAAGTAACCACTGTCTGATTACAAGAAAATGATCTTCACTTCTTGAAAGAATTATGCACCCTGGCATTGAAATTTGAATGGGAATATTCCTGCTATTTTCATGTTAGATGTACATTGTCAGTTTTATGAGCTGCGGCCTAGCGTACAAGTCTTTGTTTATTTAAACAAATAAAAGCGACATAAAGATTTGTTTGTGTCCTGAGGAAGGCGAAAGCCGAAACGTTGACCCGTGCCGTCCTTTGTGAAAGTTCAGTGGTTTCTGTCCCTTTTATGTCACTTTTATTTGCTTAACTTGTAACCACTTCGCAGTCATTACCGTTCCCTTTTCTTTGTTTGTTTTGCTAAATGATCTTTTTGCCTTGGGGTGTGTGGCATCTGAATTAAAACAACGTTGCATTTTCTCCTTGCAGTTTTGTGCAGTCCTTGGAGCAGCACTGGTTCCAATGTGTTTCCAGATTGTGTGGTTGTTGACTCAGTCACTGGTGGCTGCCATATTTGCTGCATCGTTTGTTTTATTTGGTAAATCGTTTGCAATGTTTGCTACCACTTGAAAAGTAAAATCTGTTGGATTGGAATAGGTCAGAATGGGGACAATCTTACTGGTTTATCAGAAGTTCCATGTAGGTTTGGAGTCCCCAGTGGCCTTCGTCCTCGTTCAAGTCTCCCGTGCGGAACAGTTGATTTGCTCCAGTGTGTGAGGGCATGCATCCGTGTTATGTGTATGTGCGTATGTGTGTGCTTTAGTAAGTTTCTAGTCTACAAGAAACATACTTTTGAATGCAAAGTGCAGGTACTGTGTATATATATATGTGTGAAACTATCATCCCACAGCTGCCAATGATTAATATTTTCAGACACAGGAACAAACACTTTGACTCGCTACATTCTGTTAGACCCCATCCTCATGTTCTTCATTGTGGCATCTACCCTGTGCAACCTGAAATTTCTCAGCATGCATGACAGGTGAGATTTGTGGCCTTTTCTTCACTGCCACAGTCATGTAACAGAAATGCCACACCTGTAACTGTAATGTGCAGCTCAACGTTGACAAGCTGTTGACAGTGCTGTAATAGTTAGACCTCTTCTCACATGTACGTGTATGTATGTATGCGCAAACAACAACCTACCTGGGTATGCAGTAGTAAGAGTTTTTTTTTTTTAAATTTTAAAAAAAGGTGCAGATAAACAGCAAAACTTTCAGTTTTCAGTCATTATTACATGACGTGTCTGCGTTTCTGGTCTTTTAAATGAAAAATATTCTGGTTGCTAGTGTTACACAATACGAGGGTCAAAATTCTCCACGGCTTTCCGTGGTTGTGACATCTGTTTCCGCTGGGAGAAAAAAATTCTGCTGAAAAAAAAGAAAACACAATTATTTCAAACAGCTAAACTCTAAGATGGCGCCAGTCTCCAGTCTGTTTGAGGGCGGAAGTTGTTTTTACAACATGGCGGACTGTACTGTCATCTAGCAGAGAGACAAAGTTTATATTGATAAAATAGAAAGACAAGATCTATCTGAACAATGAATACTCTTCCTTCACACTCACAGGGCGTTTACTTTCCGTTGGTGGTTCTGGATGACTGCAACGGGGGTCAGTCTTGCTGGAGCACTGGGGTATGTTGCTGTAAGAGTGTGTTTAGTACAGTTGCTGGTCTTGGTGTTGCCACATTTTTTCCAGATCTACTCAGAATACCAAAAGACTGGAACAGTCAAAGTGTTATTCATTTTCTAATTACGCTCTTTGTATTCTGATCCTTTTCTGGCACTCTTGGTATTCTGGCTTTTGTTACAACACACTGGTTGTCCTTTTTATTTTGATGTTTCACACAGGTTTTCTGAGTGCCCTGTGAGTGTGACATTTCTGTCACGCTTTTTTTACTTGTTTCATGCTTTTATTCAGGCACCATACATCTGCCAGGTGTCAAATGACTGCCTAGTCACAGAATCTAATTTCACCTCATCATTTAGGTGCCTGTGCAATGTATGTCTGTGATCCTGAAGCTTTTATGCTGTTTTGTGGTGTTTCACTAGAGCATCATGGTGCAGCATACCAGTAAATGTACATGTATGTAAATGTTTTCCTGTTGCAGGGTAAAATTTGTGGGACTGTTCATCATCCTCTTTGTTGGCCTTCAGACAGCGTGGGACCTCAACAGGTTGCTGTCTAATCTGACCTTGCCATTTGTGAGTAACTTTATTGTGATTGTCATTTGATGTAGATAGTGGTGCACCACCTTAACTGTGATGCCTTTCTGTATACATGTACATGTCATTTATTAGGAAATTGGGTATAAAGTTGCATTTGATTGTTTTATTTCTCCTTGTATTATAACTGGGGTGGTCGGTGGTCTAGTGGTTAAGAGACTTGTCACCAGTGCGAGAGGTCTGGGGTTCGAGACCCACTCGGGGCAAAGAAGTTTTCCTTCTCGTATGTGGCACCGTTCATTCGGACGGATCGTTGGGGGTTCTCTCCGGGTACTCTGGCTTCCTCCCCCTCTGCTTTGGAAATGTTCAGCCCACCAAATTTGAAAAATAAATGCAATTCTAAATTCCGAAACTTAAATAGCTGAGCTGACCCTTCGCACCACGTGATTGTAATGTGTTTATGTCCAGTGTGTGAGAGAATGCGTGTGATTCACGTGAGCGTGCGTGTTGGGTTCAGTTCGCGGTGCTTTGAGCCAATTCATGAAATTGGGTAAAGCGCCTATACAATACTCATTATTATTATTATTTTATTTCTCCTTGTATTATATCTGTGACATTCAAATCACTTTAAAAAGTATTAGGCATCATCCTTGATCAGTAGAATGTTGGTTGTCCAGCAGTAGCCATAATAATAGCCACTAACGATGCTCGTGCTTCCATACTGACATTAAATGTCAAAGGGCTTTCTTTTTCTTTTTTTTAAAAATTAGTTTATTGTCCCTTTCGGGAAATTCGGGCTGCTTCCCCCGGGGGCAGCGCGTCGCCGCGGTGCAGCGCCACCCAGTACCTATCCTATATTTTTTTTTAACAATTTTGCCGGGGGAGGAAAGCCGGATCACCTGGAGAGAAACCCCCGATGAGCAGCCCGGCAGCCAGGAAAAACCGGTATCACATATCACTTGATTTCTGGTTGTGGTGACAGGGTACTGTTGTGAGGCATCTTGTGGCTCGGGCGATCTGTCTAATAGCTGTGCCAGCCGTCTGCTACCTCTGTTTCTTCTATGTACATTTTAAAGTGCTCAACCACACGTAAGTATGACACAGCCCATATCAGCGCCATTAACAGGCCATGGTTTCAACTTAAATGATTTTTAAGGATATTCTTTAGTGTGCTAGGTGCTGAAAAACATTAATTGAGACAAGCTGTGTTGTTGATACTCGCATTCTCACGAGTGCCGTTGTGTTCAACAGTTCACATTACACATATTGGCATATTTGTTTTAATTTTTTTTAAACTGAAATTTACAAGGCCAATGCAACTCTTGTTACATTACTCCGCAGTGCCCTCAGTTTTCTGTTCCATGATTTTCTGTGTCAAAATAATTTCACAACTGAGACTCTTCTGTTTTTTGTTGTAATTGTGGACTGTCAGCATTTTTGTATGATAGTTTTACTATAACCATTGTGTTTTCTTCTCTCCCAGTGAACGCTTCTTTGCATGAGTTTGTGAATCTTTTGTAGTACACTTTCTTCTTTATTACAGTGGTAATGGTGATGGGTTCTTCAGTTCTGCATTCCAGTCTCAACTGATCGGGAACAAGCTGTACAATGTCAGCATGCCACAACGTATGTTCGCCTTCAGTATTTTGCTACAACTGTACTTTAATTTTTTTCCCCCCTGAAATTTTACTGAGAAATACCTTTACTTGTAAATTATTGTTTCAGAAGAAATCTTATATTCCTGAAAGTACACAGTAGGTGAAAAACAACAGAGCCGTACAGTTGTTTCACAAAATATAATTCACTGTTTTCAGGGGGTAGACAGAGGTAGACTTTGTCATTGTTTATATAGGTACCCAAGGTGTCGGACACTTCCGGTAACTTCATAGGTAAAGTTTGATGGACTCAAGACTATAATTTTGATTTGATGAAGCAGGCTTACCAAATGTAATCTGTACATACATTCCTGTGCATTGCAGACGTGGCGTTTGGCAGTGTTATAACTCTGAAGCAGCGCCGAACGGGTGGGGCTTACCTGCACTCTCACTCGCACTTGTATCCTGAGGACCACCCACCTCGTCAGCAGCAGGTGTGCATGTTTGGATGTGTGTGTGTGTGTGTGTGTGTGTGTGTGTGTGTGTGTGTGTGTGTGTGTGTGTGTGTGTGTCTGGCATGACTGTTGATGTGGCTTGCCAATTTTCACCTACGAATATGATAACCGTTGGAAGTGCTTTTGCATTTTTTTTTTCAGTGTAACAGTGGATTAGATTTTAAAAAATAAAATAAAAAGAAACTGAGGCAGAGCGTTGGGATGGATGGGTGATTTTTTTTTTTGGGGGGGGGGGGGGGGGGGGGGGGGTATTTTTTTGCCAAAATTCTTGTTTGATTTTTAAGTCAGCTGCTTTCAGCTTCATAATATCGAGCAGTAGTCATTTCTAGAAGTGAGAATATCTCCATAGATGCATTGCCTCTAACACACTGTCATGTCCCTGTTATTCCACAGGTCACGACCTATAGTCACAAAGATGACAACAACCTGTGGAAACTGAAGCCGGCAGACCGTGACGTGGATATCTCCGATCCCGTCATCCTCGTCAAGAATGGGGACCTTGTGCGGCTTGAGCATGTCATGTATGTAGTGTGTCCTAGAGCCAAGTTCATGCATCTCCTAAAGAAAAATACTCTGTGCATCTTGTATTAGTCAGCATATAGCATGGAGGCTGATCTTCATTTACATGTAATTTGTTAAGTTAGCTTACATTTCCATCACCATTTAAAGAGCTTGGATAATTTACTGGCATTTTGTAGTATGTGTGTTGTTTACTTTCATTCACAATTTTAGCATTATATCTAACTTCATTTTTTTTTAACTGTTGTAGACTTTGTCTTTCAATGCGTGCCTTCTTACTAAAGCATGTTAGGTATATATATACATTGATGCATACCATACAAAATTTACATAATATGTCACAGGACAAGGAGGAATTTGCATAGCCATCGAGAGCCTGCTCCTCTCAGCAAGAGGCACTACCAAGTCTCAGGCTATGGAGTGGTGAGTTGATTGGTATTTCCTGTTCCCTTATGTCTCACATGAGATAGTGCAGCAGTACAATTTCTGCATACCTTTCACCCACTGCTAGGGTCTCTGTTTTAAAGTAATTAGTGGCTTCGACAAATCCAGGAAGGTTAAAGAAGAAAAATAACTTTCAGGTTAAGAATTGTGCAGAGAGCTACCCTTCATTTAGACACTTGGTGTTAAGAAGAATCTTTGTGATGAATACTAGTGTGCCATTCTGTGACAAACATTGTACCATTCTGTGATGAAAAGTGTTGTGCGATTCTGTATATTATTTTCTGAACCACACCAGGTTTTGACATGGTGTGTATGTTTGGTCTCTGTGTGCATAAACTTCATAGTAACCAAATCATCTTTGAATCGGCTTGGGGAGCCGGGATAACCAAATGGTAGAGCATTGGACTCTCAATGCTCGGGTCGTGAGTTCGAATCCCAGCTGGGGCCAAATATTTGTGCTGGACTTTTTCTCATTGCCCCGTCTTTGATATCACCCTTACATGGTGGAAGAGGACGTTAAACTCCCAGACACCCACCCACCCTTGACTTGGCTTTTTTTTTTTTTTTTTTTGTGTGTGTTCAGAATGGGACTGGTGATGCAAATGATGTGTGGCTTGTGGAACTGGTAGGAGCACCCCAGGGTTCACCAGTTCAGACAGTGCGTTCCAGGATCCGTCTGGTGCATTACTATGTGCGCTGTGCACTGTTTTCCCATGATAAAAAGTTGCCAAAATGGTGAGCAAAAAGAAGCATGTGTGGAATTATTACTTGTGTAATTGTATTGCAAATCATGCTTTTTAGGCAGGGCAAGATGACAAGTGATGTGGAAGGAATGTGTGAATTGCAGGTTCCTTTGTTGACCTGTTGATAGCGTTTTCTGAATATGAATTGGAGAGAAAGTTAAGAAATTCAGGTCACCTTTGCTGTCAAATCTTTCACCACACAGTCAAGTTACTGTCTTCTGGACTCCGGTGAAGCAGACACCAGATGGTGTAATTGTTTAAAGACTCCATTTTGCTGTATTCTACCAGTCAACCTTTAATGACATGGGTTTAACCCTGGTCTAAAGTAATTTGTCTTATGCTGATAGAGCCATGCTAAAGTAATTTGTCTTATGCTGATAGAGCCATGGCAGTAGTCTAGAATATTCCATTTTCAGCACCACTAGGGTTAACAATGCATTTTATACTTTTGTTTGTGTCTAGGGGTTGGGAGCAGCTTGAAGCGACCTGCACACAGAACATGCGTGACAGTCGAGCTCAGTGGAATGTGGAAGAAGTTCGGGACCACAGATGTAAGTGGCATGTTACTTTCTTGATACTCCAGGGCTTCACATCTGTGGAGACGATAGCACAAGAAATGTCTAGGTGGACCGTAAGTATGTGTAGGACATTAAGTCTGAATGCTGTCCACCGTGGCACAGAAATGATAGGACATACATGTACGTCCGTCTTGGTAAGAAAGAAACAGGACACTTGAACTGGTCTGTCACTGATGACCAGAGAGGATGTAAAGCCCTGATACTTACCATTAGAGTAACAGACATGTACACATAGAAAAATTATCATATTTCGCTAACAACTGAAATTACTGGTACAGTCAAACCTGTGTAAGGCGGTCACACAAGGGACTGGGTCAAATTGACCGCCTTAGACAGGTGGCCGTGTTATCCAGGGTGGCATGTCAACAGCTAGCATGTCAGGGGATCCTCTGGGGTGACCAGGTTAGACAGTGGCATAGCTTATACAGGTGACCGCCTTGGCATGTTCGACTGTATGTTGTAGTAAGATTTTAGTAAATGGTAATTATTTTAGTAAATTTCTTCATGTTTGGAAGATTTTTTCATGGCAAGTTTAGTGGAAGTGCTTCTTTTTGTGTGCAGTGCCGAATGTGAGCTTTGAGGTCTACTCTCCATCGTTCACCGAGAAATTCTTGGAAAGCCACGCAGTAATGACACAGGTATAAACTATAATAAAGGCAAACTTTGTACATTGCATTTTCTCACTGTAATTCTCTTTGTCTAAACACATGTGCATGCATGCATGCACATACTCGTGCATACACACACACACACACACACACACACACACACACACACACACACACACTCTCCCTGTCCATACAGATACTACTACCAGTACTACTAGAGTATTTGTACTGGACGAGAGTGGCACTATCGTATTGTGCATGTAGTGTGATCAGAAAATCAAAGGACTAACTGTATGCTTGCTTTCTGCATTGTTTGGATGGTATAGCTTATCGGTCGCATGGCAGTGGCTTATTGATGGAGTTGTTCATCCGTCTGAAAGTTTCTTGTATTTTGTTGCAGGGCAACAGTGGGCTGAAACCCAAAGAAGGGGAAATAACATCAAGACCGTGGCAATGGCCTATCAACTATAGGGTACGTTCAAAATTCTTGAAAAATCTCTGTAGAGCCTGCAGTGGGCATAATGATGACAGTGATGATGAATGTCACTGAAAGTTATTACTCACAAATCAAACAAGAAGAAACTTATTGTGGAAAACTTGTGTTTCATTTTTAATTGTGTATTGATTTTCTTTACATAGTGCATGTATCAGTTTGGAGCGTGTGTGTGTGTGTGTGTGTGTGTGTGTGTGTGTGTGTGTTTCAGGGTCAGATATTCTCAGGAAAAGATCACCGTGTGTACCTCCTTGGAAACCCTGTACTGTTCTGGGCAGCGCTTGGCTTGAAATTTATCTTTCTTATCTGCTACATAGTCCACACTGTGAAGAAAAAGAGGAAGGTGCCAATGATACCAGTTGTACTTGGTAAGTTATACATATATATACATGCACTCCAGTCGGTGGTAGTTTGGTCAGTTTTGGGCGTAAATCTAGCCAGGACATGTAAAATTAGGGCGTGAGTCTAACAGTTTCTATCACCGTAAATTCCTGTGTGATTCTTAATCAGTCAAACCAGTAGCACCCAGTCTCACTCACACCTATCAGTCCATATATACAGAATCATAATGTGAAGAATTACAGATGCTTAGGGTTGTTTTGTTTAGTAATTGGTAAGAAAGAAAACCATTACTATTTCAAATCTTGCAACTTGTGCAGAAGACATTGGCTTACTGCATTTAGAACATTTCAAATGATAGTCACTATGATAGACCTGAAAGATATTACAAGCATACATAAACGCTTCCAAGTGCAGCTGTTCAAGCGCAGTCTTGGAATAGACACATTTAAGTGATCAGTGCCACGTTCTGTGTGTGCAGAGTACTGTGAGAAAACATTCACTGCTGGCTGGTGGCTGCTGCTGGCCTGGGCTCTGCACTACCTTCCATTCTGGGGCATGTCCAGGGTCCTGTATTTCCACCACTATTTTCCAGCTTTCCTCTTCAGCGCCATGTTTTGTGGTGAGTCCAAGCAGAGACTAAATCAGTAAATGTCTGTGTACATCGACATGGCTGCTGATGGCACTGGTGTAATTTTACTGTAGCAAGGAAAATATGCGCTGCACCAAGAACTCTTGTTTCTCAAGGACTTTTTTTATATTTTGTGCCAGTTACTGTGTTGTATTGCAAGTCATGTAGATGGGGGTGTTTGTTGATTGTTTTGTTTATAGGCTGTGGGCAGTCAGGGACGGTTTGCCAGTTCAACCGTAATTTGATGTGGGGCTTTTGCTGGTCAGTTACTAGTGCGTACCACATACTGAAGAATGACATGCAGCTCGCAAATCGTCCCCAACTCCCCATGCCCTTTAAATCAAATCCCTTACTGTAAACATGTACGTTTAGTGGTCATCTCGCCACCTGCACGGTATGAGCACAAGGCCATTAATATTTTGTGTAAGTACAAAACCTTCATGTTTCTGTGACTTTCAGGTGTAATACTCGACTACCTTGTGACTCAGCTGTGCGTGTGTGTACCAGAGGGTCTCTCACTGCCTGCCTTCTACTGGTCTCTCTCTCTTGTTATCGGCACCATTCTCTACAGGTAAACATAGTCACCCTGCCGATGTAACTGAAATCTAGCATTTCTAACAAATCTTTAAGGAGCTAACCTATCTTTTCTCACGATTCTTCATGAAGACTCGCCCACTCTAACAATATTGTTCTTGTCGGGCACAGTTTGCGCTTGGCTGATTGTCTCCCCTCCCTTTTCAGACACCCTTGCCACTCTACCACTTTTGTTCAGCTTCACCATTCTCTTTCTTTTTTTTTAACTTTCTTTTCAGTCTTCCTTAAGAGTGTTGAATTGTTGTGTTTTGCAGCTTCTATTTGTTCTACCCATTGACATACGGGATGCAGGGAGCCCTGCCCAGTGCAGAGGGAGGAATGATGCAGGGTCTTCGCTGGCTGGAGTCATGGGATTTCTAGATCTAATGCCTTGCAGGAAATATCCGGAGCATTCAGCAATATGCAGTGGATTAGGATGTACAAGATAATGATGCAGGGTCTTCGCTGGCTGGAGTCATGGGATTTCTAGATCTAACGCCTTGCAGAAACTATCTGGAGCATTCAGCAATATGCAGTGGATTAGGATGTACAAGATACTTTTGGTCCGTGTATGATTATTTGCTTTTGAAGTTTACTGCACGAACACAGCAATAGCCTTGACAGATGAGCCTGCAGGAACACAAGTATGTCACAAAGTTTATATTAAAGACTGAGCATTTTGAGTACAATATTTAGAAGGTTAGTGCAATATACAATGAGCAGGATTCAGTGTTCCACTCAGAGATGTATAGATCTGATACATTGTACGGTTGGGCCCTTTATTGTCTGCATTGTCATGCAGAACTTCTACATATATACATATGCATGCAGAAAGAGTTCTTATTGAGCACAAGCTCTGTGCTGTACATGAAAACTAGTTGCTGTAACCCTGTGTTTAGATTCATCTTGGCGACACATTTCTCTTGTTCTTCTCCATGTTCTTACACTCCTTATGATCTGCAGGTTTTTGCAAGATCTTATATCAAACTAGGTTGTGCTAGGCGAAAAACAACTGTAAAGAACAAAACCAGAAAAAAAAAATGAATAGTACCGTTGGCTTACACAGAGTGGCCATCTCACAGAAATCCTAAGCTTTCAGGAGTGACACAGTGATGAGGCTGTGCTTTTGCTGATACATTTTATGATTTACTTTGTAAGATTGTCGTGACATACACAGCGTCATCTGACTTCTTGTTAACACAACGGTGGAGTTTGGTTCATCTGTCTTAACACGTTTATGAAATACAACCATTTCAAAACAAAATGTAGAATTGAAGGTGGCCCTTGACTGTTTTGGAGTAGTGTATCTACCAGTTTTACTGCATCAAGTTACATTTGTGATTAAATGTCCGTTTTACAAACTAATCCAATATTCTCAGGAGTGAAGTAGTAGAATTTGCACTGTAACTAGTCACCGGAAGGAACTTTTTTCCTTTTTGTGAAAGGCTGTTTACTTTTCCATAACTTTTGTTCAGAGACATTGCTGTGGTTATTGTCCCAGTGGTTGTGAGAGTCAGATGGTTGTCGTTAACACAGGTACATGAGGGTGTATTTGCCACTATAGGTATGGAGGTTTCTGTACAGAGGCTCTTTGCTGGGTTCCATGATGAGTCAGACATTGCTTGACATGTCTACAGACGATTGAGAGACACCTGAAATCATACTGTTATAATCATTGCTTTTTCTGTAATATTTCTTCACCTCTGTTTCTTTGTTACTGGTCTTTTGTTGTTTTTTGTCGCTGTTTTTGGTATTGTTTTGTTGGTTTTTGTTTTCTTTGTTTGTTTGGTTGGGCTTTTTTTCTGTTTTTTGGGGGGAGTGGTTCATAATGCAGGAGCTGCCCTCTCTGTGGAGATACATGAATATAATGTTCCAATTGAATCTCGGCTACATGAGCCTTGTTAGAATTTTTTTTTTTTTCTGCCACACTATGATGAAGAGGGGCAATTTTCTTCCTTTCTTGTTAAAATGGTTTGGGGTTCCTTTTGAAACTGTCGTGGGCAAGGTTTTCCTTGAAAAATCAATTAATTATTAGTGTCTCATTTGACACTAAGGTGTGAGATTTTTAGTTGTTTGTTTGTCTTTAATGTTGTTTTTTTGTCGTCTTTGTTTCTCTCTCTCTTGCTTTGTGGCAGCTGAAAGATATACACTTGTGTAGGGAGACTGTGCTTATAGTTTATTTCATCTGTTTCTTCTTACATCAGGCACTTGAAGTGCCAAAATTCACCTGTAATCAGTAGAGCACAGTAAGCAGTTTTTGAAGTGTTATTTTTGGACCTGTTTATAGGACTTCAGAAAGTCTCTTTGATGCCTATTTTTTTCAAGATTTTCTATGTACAGTTTCAGTCTACATTGTAATCATCACTATTTGAGATCATGTCACAGTCATCAGTATTGTAAAGGCACTGTCTGTTATATTGTATTCATGTTTGGACATATACCTGAGAAGTCGGCATGTCAAAAATATTTGTGAGTATGCGCTGACCATGGAAGGTTTATTCCTACAGTTTGTTTGTCACAGTATCACTATAATGCTTGTCAATTTATGTGCAATATATTTTTTCATAAAACATTCATGACTGCAGGATTCAGCGTTCTCATTTCTTGTGTGAACAGTTAATTCCATCAACCATCTTTCATTTATCATAAATTGGTCTTGACGAGAAGGAAAAAAAACAACAACAAAAAACCACGGGTGTGACAAGGACAAAACAAGACAGTGCACATGCCACTAGTCTTACGGTGTCGCAGGGGAGTTTTTTTTTGTTTTTTTTTTCACCAGTTGCTTTTCATATTCCAACACCATGTTTGACAAGAATCCCTAGAGTGCATCAAGCTGAACTTCATTTTTTGCCATAATGCCCTTTACAGTTTCAAATGCCTGTTCAAAAATGTATGACCTGCCATACGTGAAGGTCATTTTGAAAAAAAATCATTATTGTACTGGCATGCACATGTGAACTGGCACAAATTCTCTCTAGTAAGATGTTGATCTTGCACTTGAGTACATGATCACTGGAACACACACACACACACACAAATATAACAGGACGCAAGCAAAATTCACAGTCACAATGTACCGTATCATTTATTCCCTTGTCTCTCCCCATTACACACAGATAGCAAAAAAGCCACTGACACCATGATTACCAGACAGTATGAAACCTGAGACACGTCACACTCTTAATTAACGTAATTAAGGGCATTATGTCTGTGAAATAATTATCTCTGGCCCATCCCAGTAAACCAGACTGTCCTGGACGTAAAAATCACAAGATGATAACTTCAGCAAAAAAAAATTGTTAAAAGTATTCGCCAAAACAACTTGACGTTTACGAACAAAGTACTGTTGAGTACATGTGGACAGACTTGGTTCATGTTCAGGAATGTATAGCAGCCGCCTCTGACCTCGCAAGTCAGCGAGTCGAGGTAAGGACAAGGCAAGTTAGACCAAAAGGCAGAGGACCAACAGTACAATGTGAATCCAGCGCTGTTTGTGGATCAAATTAACAATACTTTAGTTACCAACCTCTGCGATCTCATTCTTACAAACAGGTCGTGAATCCGTCTCGGTTGAACGAAAACACACGAACACACACACACACACACACACACAGTCTGTGGCACAGAGGGAGATCGTATGTCTGGAAAAGCTCACGCATCGGACAACTTTACCCTAATATACCGCGGACACGAACCACGAATAAGTATTTAGAACCTAATCCAAGCAAGTCGTAAACTGCCTCGTTCCTCCGGTGCAAATCCCAAAGTAATCTCAGTAGCCATACATACATCTGATGTCAGTACCGGCTTCAGTGGCACATTCTTTGCATTTCTAGAATTTCTTTGTCTGAACAGAGACGTACATAATCTCTCCTATGTCTCTGCCGGGTCTGAATATGTTTCACTTGGCTGAAATTTAACCCAGTTCCGAAAAACAAAACCTGTTCGTGTTTATCCGGGGCACCCATCGGCTAACCGGCCGGCCCGGCGGTGCTATCTTGAAATCATGTCGCTAGTCCTTTAGCAATCGCCAGGTATAGATTCACTGTTTTGGGCCCCTTGCATAAAACAATTAAGCCAACGAACAACAGATAACTAGACAGTGAACAATTGCGGTTTCAATTTCGCACATTTCGTTCCAGCGATTGGTGTTCCGTTATCTTTGGTCGATCAGAAACCTGTTCAGTATAACTTTAAAAACAGTATCACAGTGTTAGAGTGAGAAAGAAAAAGGGTAAACAACCAGTGGCGCTGACATCATGTATAAAAATCTAGTTCAGTAATGCAAGTTCCAGTAGTGTGGAGTTATCTTTGGTCGAAGAGAATCAGTTAAAATCACAAACAGTAAAATATCACAGTTCGAAATCAACTGAGGTTGGCCGAGCGAGTCTGAGGCACAGACGCAAAGCCCTGACGCCCATGGACAGAAACATACCAGTCTGTCATTGAGCCGGGCTAAGAAATAAAACAGTCATGCGAGTGGGCGGGTTATCTGCCAGCATTGTTTCTGTCATTCCGTTCTTTTTTTCTTTTTTACCCTGACGCGCTGGCTGGGAGCCATAACAAAGGTAAACGTGGGGAAAATGGTCTGTGTCTCAATCGGCAGGGCCGGAATACATCCCCATTCTTTGGTATCTCGCAGAAATGATTCCCAGTGGAATCGGTGTATCAATTAAGCAAACCACAAAGTCACAATGCGGATATCCGGTCCGCGCTTGCAAGAGATACGAACAACGCTGAAAATGTCAGGGCTCTATGCTAATACACGTGCAGACGAAATGCTGAAAATCGGTCGAACTTCAGTCTCAATACGGACGAGGTCAACAGTGTAACCCCAGAACTGACTACCTGTACCCAACAGCCGTCAAGTTACCCCTTCGTCCAACGTTGTGAAAGAAAGATACACTGACATGAAAATGACTTCTGGCGTCATACAAATACACGCACGGCGTGACTGATTATCACAAAACTCCATGCATTGTGTCTGACTGATTGTCCCCAAACTCAGTCCATATTTTGTGCCTGGCTGATTATCACGACTCTTGAAACTCCGTGCTTTGCGCCTGCCTCATTGTCCCAAGCTCTGTTTTGCGCCCTTCCGACGGCTGTGAGGGCTGTGACACTGACGACCCGCTAATATGATGATGATGATGATGATGATGATTGGCCATTTCTAGGGCGCAACAGCAACCCCCCCCCCCCCTCAAAAAAAAAATAAAAAAATTCCATGCCTGCTGCATGCTCACGGCGCCTTTGGGGTAGGGGAAAGAAAGAAAGAAAGAACAAGATGGCCACTGACCAGCCCAATATGTTGTTTCCATTTAATCACCTGCTGTCGTCACGGTCGTTCTTTTGTAATGCCATGTATACGGGAGGACACACACACACACACACACACACACACACACACACACACACACTACACACTCTCTCTCTCTCTCTCTCTCTCTCAATGGAAACAACTGACCGGGCTTGTCAGACCAATCTTGGTTTTGGAAGAGAGACGTCAAGTTGTTTTCTTTGAAATATATGACGTTTTCCTCATTGGGATGACGCATAATACATTTGACGTAATAACTTTGACTCGGATACAATTCTTGCAATGAAAGCAGCCCCATGAAAATTGAAGTGTTGCTGCTGCGCAGTGTAAAGATCGAATTTATACCGGCTCAATGTGTTTAACAGACAAGTCTGCGCGGCGAACGTTTTTTCACTATGTGTTATGTCTGCTGCGCGCGCGCGCACACAGACACACACAGACATACGCGCGCGCGCACGCACGCACGCACGCAGACTTGCGCGAGCCGCGTTTGTGCATGTGCTCCATTGAGACCTATGTGGTGTTCTCTCACTCTACTATGCTATTGAGTGAGAGTCAGTGGGAAAAACAAAGCTCACTACATCAATGAAACTCCCGCTTTCCCCGTCTACAAATAGAGAACTTCCGAAAAGTGACGACACACCCCCACGTCAATCAAACATGACGTCGGCAAACTGACGCTGATACAGTTTTGCGTCAGTGCGCGTGTGCCTTTTCTGCGATGTTTGTGAGGCGTGTGGCTTGTGTAAAGGAAATGTGCTTCGAGTACAAATTTTCGAGTCAACTGACGACAACGGCTGCAGTGAATTTTTCTAATTTTTTTGTATATTTTTTATGGCACCCCAGGCTCATTATCTATGTATAGTAGGAGCGATTTTGAGATCTAAAGTGTGTTCACCAGCACTTTCATCAGGTACGGTTTACGCCAAAAGTACAAAAGCGACAACCTCCAAAATTCACTCAGTTGAGAGTCCGTATTCATGCTATCTATGTCCCAAACATGGAGTGGTTTAGGTAAATATTACGCCTTTAAACGCCAGAAAGCCACTTTTTTTGAAAAGGGCGATAACTCGCAAATCATGTGTGCAATCGTACCTGGATCGGGCCTTCTATTCAACAATCTTGATTCATTTAGAAACCCCAAATTTGAAATCGATCGGTTCAGTATTTTCGGAAAAATAGGCATCTGAACTGGGTTCACATGCAATGTCAACTCAGGCTCGGTTTACATGAAAACTATAAGAGCGACCATTTTCTAGTAGTGACTCTGTTCAGAGTCCGTATTCAAGCTATCTACTGCCAAAAAATTGAGTGATTTAAATAAATATTACGCCTGTACACGAAAGACAACCAACTTGTCTCAAAAGGGCGATAACTCCCAAATCACTTAAGCAATCATCACACGCTTGAATCGTCTAATGTAACATTTTGATAAATTTGGATACCCCAAATTTGAAGCCATTCGGTTAAGTATTTTCGAAGAAACGGGCCCGGACACAATTCACACACACACGCACATCCACACAGACGGCACTCAGGAGGAGGAGAACTGCGTTCGGAACATCATACGCGTCAGCATCGATGACGCAAGTTTTCTTACGTCATTGTCAGAGTTACACTTGCAAAATCGTCTCTGCGGGAGATCGGCAGTGACGTGCGTTTGTACCACAGATGCTTGCCCATGAACGTGGAAATTTTAGCCCGTCCTATTATGTTGTTTCCATTACTATGGAAACAACATAAAAAACAAAGGGGGTGGGGGGGGGGGGATAAAACTGAGAGACGAGATGCATCTTTAGGTTCCGCGTGAAGGTCTTGGTTGTTGCGGAACCTGACAATACTGGCCAGTATCTATGCAGGGCATTTATTTATATCGGGGGGGGCTCCGCTATGATAGGACAATATTATTATCCTGGCTGACCAAAAAGGTATAGGACATTAGTCCGGAATGATTATTCTCCACTGTAGACAGGGTACATTTCGAAAATGAATCGGTTCATGGCGGATGTCTGGCGCGGATATATAAGCCCTGTCTATGCATGTCATTTATGAGCATAGCCGTCATGAATACAAAGCACAATCTCTGAGATGACATCACAACTTTCAAGGTAAAACTCAGTCTCAAAAACAGCACAGTTTGATTCTACTTCATTGCATTGTACGCACTCGCCGGGCATGAATAAAAGGAAATCAGGGATATCAATAAAAAGAAATCGGGGATCACAATAAAAGGAAATCAGGGATGTCAATAAAAGGAAACCAGGGATGTCAATAAAAGGAAATCAGGGATACTATCAATAAAAGGAAACCAGGTTATCAATAAAAGGAAACCAGGTTATCAATAAAAGGAAATCAGGATGTCAATAAAAGGAAATCAGGGATGTCAATAAAAGGAAACCAGGGATGTCAATAAAAGGAAATCAGGGATACTATCAATAAAAGGAAACCAGGTTATCAATAAAAGGAAACCAGGTTATCAATAAAAGGAAATCAGGATGTCAATAAAAAGGAAATCAGGGATGTCAATAAAAGGAAACCAGGGATGTCAATAAAAGGAAATCAGGGATACTATCAATAAAAGGAAACCAGGTTATCAATAAAAGGAAACCAGGTTATCAATAAAAGGAAATCAGGATGTCAATAAAAGGAAATCAGGGATACTATCAATAAAAGGAAACCAGGTTATCAATAAAAGGAAACCAGGTTATCAATAAAAGGAAATCAGGATGTCAATAAAAGGAAATCAGGGATATCAACAAATCAGGATGTCAATAAAAGGAAATCAGGATGTCAATAAAAGGAAATCAGTGGTAAGAATAAGACCCGCATCTCTCTCTCTCTCTCTATCACACACACACACACACACACACACACACACACACACACACACACACACACACACACACACACACACACACAGCTGATCTATGGTCCTTGATAATACGTGTTACATGATAAAACGGTAACTGTGTGAAATGACAAACACACACCGTGTGACGCGCACACGTATGCACACATTGTAGCACGCACGCACGCGCGCACGCACACACACACACTCACGCATGCATTCACACACACACACACACACACACACACACACACACACACACACACACACACACACACACACACACACACACACACAGAGCGTTTCCAGCGCTGTTTCTGTCACGTCCTTTCACAACACCAGGTGCAGCACATCCTGCATAATAACATGTCAGTTCCATTTGGATAAATAAAGAACACACGTCGTTTCAAACGTCTGCTTCGGCCACAGGTCCTGACACAAAATAAAACTAACGGGCAACACGGTGATGAGCTTGTGTTAATCGCTTTAACTCTCTCCATGCTAAGGTCCCAAATTTGGGGCCCTTACGTTCACAACGCATGACTGCAGAGGTCCGAGTTGTAAGATCGCCAACTTTCAATCTTCATTCTCCGTCAGTGCGGAACCAAACGGGTTTCTATCGATCGAAGGGAAGCAACCATCTGTTAGGATGATACACGTACTGGGCAAAACTCTCCGCATAGAAAGAGTTAAAGACAGGGTACGGGAAAATCACACCGCGCCTCCTTTCGCTCAGGGAAAAAGTCAGTGTATAAACTTTATTTGATCCCAGCTACAAACATTCCTTTCTTTTTCACCAAGTGATTGTTCAAACGCAATCTGCATTTTCAGTTTTCTGTCCGTTTTGGGCCGGCGAAAAGACGAGCAGGATCGAGAAAATAAATATCAGTGACTGAAACTCTCGGTGAAGTCCGTTCTATCCATTCTCATTATTTTTTCTCGTGCCCCGCACATTACGATACGCCTCCATTCTCCTTATTTCAGTATTCTTGTACTCCTTCGCTCCAGTCCTCATTTACTCCTGAACTCATTTTTCTCCTGCCCTGCACACTGCATTACGATATGCTTTCATTCTCCTTGTTTCATTATTCTTGTACTCCTTCGCTCCTGTCCTCATTTACTCCTGAACACATTTTCTCGTGCCCCTCACATTACGATACGCCTCCATTCTCCTTATTTCAGTATTCTTGTACTCCTTCGCTCCTGTCCTCATTTACTCCTGAACTCATTTTCTCGTGCCCCGCACACTACGATATGCTTTCATTCTCCTTATTTCATTATTCTTGTACTCCTTCGGTCCTGTCCTCATTTACTCCTGAACTCATTTTCTCGTGCCCCGCACACTACGATATGCTTTCATTCTCCTTATTTCAGTATTCTTGTACTCCTTCGCTCCTGTCCTCATTTACTCCTGAACTCATTTTCTCGTGCCCCGCACACTACGATATGCTTTCATTCTCCTTATTTCAGTATTCTTGTACTCCTTCGCTCCTGTCCTCATTTACTCCTGAACTCATTTTCTCGTGCCCCTCACATTACGATACGCCTCCATTCTCCTTATTTCAGTATTCTTGTACTCCTTCGCTCCTGTCCTCATTTACTCCTGAACTCATTTTCTCGTGCCCCGCACATTACGATACGCCTCCATTCTCCTTATTTCAGTATTCTTGTACTCCTTTGGTCCTGTCCTCATTTACTCTTGAATTCATTTTCTCGTGCCCCGCACATTACGATATGCCTCCATTCTCCTTGTCTCTCCTTCGCTCCTGTCCTCATTTACTCCTGAACTCATTTTCTCGTGCCCCGCACACTACGATATGCTTTCATTCTCCTTATTTCATTATTCTTGTACTCCTTTGGTCCTGTCCTCATTTACTCCTGAACTCATTTTCTCGTGCCCCGCACATTACGATATGCCTCCATTCTCCTTGTCTCTCCTTCGCTCCTGTCCTCATTTACTCCTGAACTTATGAGTTATTCCTGTAGTGAGCAAAAAATATAGCACCAATCTATTTATCGCAGCTGAGTACTGCTCTTTTTTTCCTGTGCGTTATGGTCGCCGTTGTAAATTTTAAAACTTTCTTGAACACAAAATAAAGTGTTCGGCTCATTTTTCACGTTCATAAAATCAATGTTTCTAAAACCTCACAAATAAACGGGGGGGGGGGGGGGGGGGGGGGGGGGGGAGATGTTAGACATGTCCTTTTGTCACACAAGGCACCAAGTCACATGACAAGTCGTTTTTGGTTTGTGTTGTCTGAATGAACCGACACTGTCTCCAGGTTACCACGAAGTCTGCGACAGTGATCCTGCTTACAGCCACTGTCGTAAAGTTCGCATCATAAAAGGAATATTTCTAAAAGTCTTTACATGTAGAATGCAGGTTTAAAAAAAAAAAAGGAGTAAAAAATGTCTGGCTTTCTATAATTACAAATTACTCGTTTTTGAGTTTGCTAGTCTTGCTTCGACCACAAAGTCTATGACAGCGCGCGTCCTACATACCGGACGAAGTCACAATACTGTAGTAATTTTTGAGTTGGCTTGTTTCGTCCGTACTATAATTATGTAGGCCTTTCAAAAGTGTCTCCACTGAGGCCAGTTACGGCCAAGTCTGTCACGATAACTGTCTTCACCACCCGTCCCAAAATCGAGTCCTATATTTTGAAACGTGCGCGTCACATGACAATACTGAATGGTCATTTGTTTAATCTGTGACGGCGGCGATGCACCCGATTCACTTGAACTGTCTTCACCATCCGTCCCGGCAGAACTGATCGTCAAGCTCGAGTCCTACGTTTTGAAACGTGCACGTCACACGACAATACTGACTGGTCAAATTTCTAAACCTGTGACGGCGGCGATCCATCCTGACGACGTGAACTCTCTACACTTTCCGTCCCGAACTGATCGCCGAACTCGTCGACGCCTTCGCCTGCAGCAGCAGCAGCAGCAGCAGCGTTCACAGCAGCGACCTGGTCACCGCCCGTGTCGACGTAGGACTCCCGCCGGACCATGTCGTGGTAGTCTTTGATCACGCAGAGCGAGTCCAGCACAGTCTGCCGCTTCTTCTGCACGCCCACCGCCGTGGCGACGGCCGTGGCGGGGGTGGCGGCCTTCCACCTCCGGAAGGCGGTGGTAGAGCTGGGGGCGGTGTGCACGGACTGGTCGGCCGAGTCCACGGACTCGCCGGTCATGCTGATGCTGAACTGGGTGGTCCCCTCGCGCGGTCCTGGGAGGCGCGGAGCGGGCTGCACGGTGTCCATCGACTCGAGCGTGTGCAGGTAGGCCAGTAGAAAGGTCACGGCGATCTGGCCCAGCAGAGCCAGTGACGTCAGCCAACTTGTCGCCTTGGGAGAGGTGGGCATGGGGTACAGAGACAGAGAAAATATAGGAAAAAATATACATGTATAATATATGGGGCGCTCGGTGGTCTAGTGGTTAAGAGACTTGTCACCAGTGCGAGAGGTTAGGGGCTCCGGTCCCACTCAGGGCAAAGAATTTTTCCTTCTCGTATGGGGCACCGTTCATTCGGGCCGATCGTCGGGGGTTCTCTCCGGGTACTCCGCCACCCCCCCCCCCCCCCCCCTCCTCTACTTTGGAAATGTTCAGCCCACCAGATCTAAAAAATAAGTGCAATTCTAAATTCACAAATTTAAATAGCTAAGCTGACCCTTCGCACCACGTGATTGCAATGTGGGGATGTCCAGTGTGTGAGAGAATGCGTGTGATTCACGTGAGCGTGCGTGCTGGGTTCAGTTCGCGGCGCTTTGAGCCGATTCATGAAATTGAGTAAAGCGCCGAAACAATACTCATTATTATTATTAAGTTAGACCCAAGGGCACGAGTCCCTGTCGTTACTGGCTGATATACGTGGGTGCACAGACTACACAAAATGGCGTACAATGACAGTATTGACACTACAGCACGTAACATATGCGTATACTCACAGACGCAAGCGTCAAGTAGCTGAAGAACTTGAACTTGTGCCTCGGTTTTAGATGCGTAATTTGCAGAACCCACGTGTTCTTTTGCAGATCATCGCAGGAATAGCTTTAAACAAAACATAAAGAAAGCATATTTCACCACACAAATGCCGGAATACTTGAATATATATCTCGACAGAAGAAACTGTACCATTTATGCGGGAAAAAAAAATATATATATATATATCCCCGTCTCATAAATGTATTGATCTGGTAGGGGTAGCTTTCAGTGTAGCTTAGCACAATATTTTGGGGGTCTGGGTGGACGCGGCTATAGTTCAATAACAGCGACATTTTTGTATGAACAGGCTGTGTCTGTTTTGGTAAAACAGTTTGTGTTCAGTTACACAAACATGCATTTAATGAGCAGTACTATAGCTGTATATATGCAAGTAATGGTACTGGGGGAGGGCGGAGGAGGGAGAGAGAGAGGGGTTTATTTCAGGATATTGGCTTGTATAATAATAATCTGCCAATCTTACAAGCTGTCCTGCTAAACTAAGCTAAGGCTCTTAAAAACTAAGCGAAAAACACGAGGAGACTGAGAGAGAGAGAGAGAGTGGGGGAGGGGGGGGGGAGAAACAGACTGACTGACAGACAGACAGAAAGCTGTATGCATAATCTGCCAGTCTAACAAGCTGTTTTGCTGATCTAAGCCAAGACTTTAACACTAAGAGAAAACACGAAAAAGCGACTGAGACGCATTGAGAGACAGACAGACAGACAGACAAACAGAGACAGACAGACAAGGGCAGAGAGAGAGAGAGAGACGGGCGCAGAGGTTGAAGCGCTACTCTGCGTGGGTCGCACGGTATCTAACATAAGGTCATGAAATGCGTGACGGGACACTGACCAAGCGGGACTTAAAGATCAGCCGCCGACGTTAGGCCATTTTCTTAGACTACTGACCTATCCAAGCATCGGGTAGGGCTACACCTACATCCTGTCACCCACTACGCTACATCACAGAAAGTAATAGTAACTGAGAAGATTCTGTGCAGTTGCCTTGAGCTGCGAGCCAAAAATATGTGCTTTTTTTCAAGGGCTTTTTACCTTCCCCTCACTGCCTTGCCCCGTCTTTGATATCGCTCTGTATAAACGCTGGAATGCGGCTGTAGGAATGGTTGTAGAAATGCAGTCCATCGGCAAAACACTGAAACGACCGACCGACCAGTCCTAACTCCTAACACTGACTGAGATAATGCAGCTACACAGAGACGTGACCGGCGTGAACACACACACACACACACACACACACACACACACACACCGCCGCCGCCGCCACCATCATCACCAACAACGGTGCTTCCCGGGTTTCAGTTGTTATGACACATTTCATGATAGAGTGTGGATGATTAAAGGGTCGGCACCGCAGGTGCCGTTGATCCCGGTCGGGCCGCGAAAAGAAACGAGGACTGAATGTGGCCGTCATCAGTGTAGCCCCAAACCACATGGACCTCCATCACCATACCGTCATGATCCTCATCAAAAATTGCCCAAGCTTCCGAACCCTCCGTGGGTTCCACCCATGACCTGGGAGGAATACCACTGGAGGTGGTGAAGAGTTGGGACAGCAACACTGAACAACAACAACAAAATCAACCACCACCACCACCACACTGCGGTCAGTGCAGCAACCCCATCCACTTAGCAAGACTTCGTGACCTATGCAAAACGTCCACAACCTCTTTCTACGGTTCGGGCCACTGTCAGTGGTGCTAAAAGCTGATGACAGGCACATTAATCATAACGCCGGACAACAAATTCCCATAGCGAAGAGCAGACGCGCATGCATAATTTCAACACACTGGCAATGACGAAACGTTCAGAAACAGGATAGCACTGAATCATGACAGATATGATCATCGTCTCCCTGGTGACTTTACTCTGTGAATGCCGCATTAGCAGTCAGCATTATATCAATGATTTTACTCTGAACGCTTTTTCAGACCGTGGTATCAGGCGACATTCAGCTGTTTTTGGGTTTTGTTGTTGTTGTTTGTTTGTTCTTGTTTGGTTGCGTTGTGGTTTGTGCTTTTGTTGGGCATTGTTTTTGTTTTTTTAAAATTTTGTGTCTGTTTTGGGTCGTTGTTTCATTGGTGTGTGTGTGTGTGTGTGTTGTTGTTGTTGTTTTCATTTTTTGGTTTGGTATTTTTGTTTACATTTTGTTCTTTGTGCAGGTGGGGGGGGGGGTGTTTTTTGTTTTTTTCTTGGGGGGGGGGGGGGTGTTGTTTTTGTTTTTTTTGTTTGGGGGTTTTTCATGTTTTTTTTTTTTCTTTGTGTTTTCTTTGGGTTTTTTTTATAGTTTCTTTGTTGTTTTAGTTTTGTTTTCTTCGTTTGTTTTGTTGTTGTTGTTTGTTTGTTTGGGGGGGGGGCACCTGATGTGTCGTCATTTTAACACAACTCTGAGATTGTCTAATGAACTTCACAGACAGTGAAGGTAACAACGGACTTACGGTGAGAACGGTCGGGCCTACATCGTACCGGTTCTACCGTCTCTTGACAATGAAACAGAGAGATGGGAGAGAGAGGGCCAAAAACAGAGCGAGACAAACAGACGAAATTTCAGGGGAGAAAATGTCCAACTGTCCCAACACAATTGGGCATTTCTGCAAGCAGTTTAATCGCTCCTGGACTGACTTAACTTCAACTCACCCTTTCGAAGCTATACCCGGCGACTGCTCCAAACCATCACACAAGATGCGCAGTCCCTCACTGATGTACGAGCTCGCCACTATGGTGCATACAGCGAGAAAAGAATCGAGAACTATCATCGGAAGCATGAACGCTGCATTCGTGTTGACTGTGCTGAAACATACGACACGTGAGAACAGCCCGGTCTACAGTCATTTTAACATAAAACCACAGAGTTGTGAAGAATCACACTGTCATCAGTAGCGGCTGGGTATAAACTGACCGCGGATCAATGGTCCTTGATAACATGTGTTATATTCTGTGATAAAAGTAACTGTGTGAAATGACAAACAGTTACACACGCCGTGTCAGTGACGCACACATGCACACACCGTCAGCGTAGCACACACACACACACACACACACACAGAAGGAGAGATGAAAGAGTGAGAGAGCCCCCCCCCCCCAAAAAAAATAAAAAAATAAATAAATAAATAAATAAAAGAACACACACACACACACTTTTAAATGAACGACAAACTCGGGTTATTTATAAAGTTTTACAAAATTTACTGTGTCAGTCCAGTGCCACCTCCCCCTACCCCTTTTACAAAATTTACTATGTCCAGTGGGACCGGTGTAGGATCCGGTCCGGTCCCCCCTCTGAAGCAGTCCCCCGGGGGACCAATTCGTGGCAAAAACTGCTCTATAATGGTCCCCCCTTAGACATCCAGCCTCGTTTTCGACTGGTCCCCCTGGGCGATTTTGGTCCCCCCTCGCATCCAAAATAGGCCCCCTCTCGAACTGGTCCCCCTCTTTTCTAACCAATGTAGAGCTATGTCAGTATTTATTTTTAACTTTATTGTTATAGTGTGTGTCAACTCAGTAGAAAACGTGACTCTGGATCTCTCTCTCTCTCTCTCTCTCTCTCTCTCTCTCGCCCCCCACACTTTCTCTCCTCCCCCCATCTCTCAAACACACACACACACACACACATTATGCACGCACGCACGCACGCGTGCACACTCACTCACGCACGCACGCACGCAAACACACACGCGCACACACACACACACACACACACACACACACACACCTCTTTCGTTATATGTATAATTATTTTCATTTTTGTACAGAGATGTTATTCAAGATGATCTTGAACTGGGTCAAGGTTACAGTGTCAAATCTAAACTTTTAAAAGTGATTTAACTTCGTAGATTTGCCGTTCTATGTAGCCTATACTTTTGTTTTTTTATTTTCTCTTTTTTTTTGTGGGATGAGAAAACGGTCGCCACTAAAAAACAAAAGTATAGGCTACATAGAACGGCAAATCTACGAAGTTAAATCACTTTTAAAAGTTTAGATTTGTTTTCTCTTTTCTTTTTCTTTTTTTTGTGGGATGAGAAAACGGTCGCCACGCTTCTTGACACGTCACGTGACTCGTGTCAAACATGCCTATAATTATAAGTACACGACAATTCATTCCGTACTTGGGCCACCGAGGTTGAGATATTTGCTGCAGCCACCCTCTTGGACACGCCCGTGTATGTGTTCACAAGAGAGGCTCCAGGCCGACAACCTAGGTGGCTGAAATACGGGCCAGTTTGGCAATCGGCCCCATTGAAAACAGACAGAGTAATTTATATAATGAATCTTGGACATCACTTTGCTCCTGTTTTTTGTGTCACTCCTTAGACCAGCCTGAGAACTGTTAGTCTTCTGCTGTTTTTGTTGTTTCAAGGGTCATGATTTGAGACACTGGTACTCAGTCTTGACTGTCTACTTGAAGTACGCTGAAAGCCAAAGGTGGCAACTAGTTTTCATGTCATGGACACTTACTTAATTTTGAAGAAATATTTTTTCTATGGCGTTGTATAGAAAATATTAGATACTTGGTCTTTGATGTTATTCTCTAAATGCTATTTCCAGTTTAAAAAAAATGACAGGAAATGTGGACAGCAAAAAAGAACCAATGCAAAAAAAACAACTGAAAGAAACAAGAACACAACCAAACAAGAACACAACCAAACAAATATATCTCACACACACAAAAATAACAACAAGCACATAAATCGGAAAAAAAAAGAAAAAAAATGTTCCTATGGCCCTGTGCTTTTGGGGACAATAAAGTTTTGTAACAATAAAGTTAAAAATAAATACTGACATAGCTCTACATTGGTTAGAAAAGAGGGGGACCAGTTCGAGAGGGGGCCTATTTTGGATGCGAGGGGGGACCAAAATCGCCCAGGGGGACCAGTCGAAAACGAGGCTGGATGTCTAAGGGGGGGACCATTATAGAGCAGTTTTTGCCACGAATTGGTCCCCCGGGGGACTACTTCAGAGGGGGGACCGGACCGGATGCTACACCGGCACACACACACACACACTGACACTGAAGGCTACCGTCACTTTGATCTACGGTCAGGAAGTCGCGATAGCCTAGATTTTCAGCCTAACAAATTAGGCATTTAGCTGCGCTGTACATCTGCGATAGCCTGGTGGCCCGCCGTGTGTTGTACCCTATAGACCTAGAGCTGGTACTGAACTCACCTATCAGAGTAGTCGGAAAACATCTCGTGCACCTGAAGTAAAAACAACAGGCAGATCAGCGATGTCATGAACACAGCAACTCCTTCGAAGGTCGCGAAGTGGCAGATCTCTGTGGAACCCCACACCGCGTCGGTAACTTGCACTGTCTTGTTCGGAGCGTCCAAAGCTATGCTCACCTTGGCGAACAACGGGCATCGCCACTCGAACAACCGGTGGACAGTGGAGACCGCCATTCCAGACCCAAGCGCCAGTATTCCCGTGGTGACCACCATCGCCATCTGCAAAGCCCTCAGGCGTTTGAACGTAATAACCTTCATTGCGGTGTGTGTGGCGTTTTCCCATTCACAAATTTCACTGAGTTTCAAACCGAGCCAAACCGGCGACTGGCAATCCGTCTGACAGCTGTCTGACGCGTGGTGTGCGTGTGACCTATCAGTATCCGTACGTACGAAGTCAGTGTGTAGTTCGGTGTGTTTTGGAACAGTGTCGCGCGCCCCCGTAGTTCGGATAGGTCCGTGTCACTGATCACGTGGTGCAGCTGACTGATAAGCGGTGACCGGTGAAGGCTATTTTGGAGGGAACTCGTACAGGTCTATTTTTAGACGGACGTCGCCTGAGGTTGGACTCGAGATCGAAAGGTTCCTGGTTCGAATCCCGACAGGGTCAAAATTTGTACAGGCCTTTTTCACGTTGCCCCACTTCGGTAATTGTAAAGAATAGTATACGAAAATAATTGGAGCTAATTGCACGCACTTTGATGGGTGTTTTCGGTTCTGAGAACCGAAAACACCCGTCAAAGTGCGTGCAATTAGCTCCAATTATTTTCGTATACTATTCTTTACAATTACCCCCCACTTCCACTGACTGTGAACTGGATCTGTTTGTGTAACTTGTCCATTACAGTCAAGGATACATAAAGTGATAAACTGTGGCCGACCTAGCAGTCTGACTGGATTGAATAAGTGTTCAGCTGGACTGTACAGTTAGGGTAGCTATCCCCATCCCCCATAACCCGCCCCCTAGGGCCGTCTGCAATCACCTCGTTGTGGTGTGGACGATAAACCCCAGCTAACCAACCAACAAACAGGTCTATTTTTAGACGGACGTCGCCTGAGGTCATGGGATTCCGGAAACGCCCGATAGCGCGTTCAAACCCTAACCAAACCCTAACCCTAAGCCTAACCTTAACGCTAAACCTAAAACTAACCCTAACCCTAATCGTCTAAAAATAGACCTGTACGAGTTCCCTCCATAATAGCCTCCCCCCTGATAAGCTTGGCTTGAGTTTCGTCAAGTTTTTTTTTTTTTTTTTTTTGGGGGGGGGGGGGGGGGCGCAGATCTGGCGTGGATAATCATGGCATAGCAAGGCGTAGATAATCATGGATATTTGTGAATAAATATGCACGTGATCCTGAGCCGGTCCAGGAGGCTCGGTGTCAGTGACTTATGAGCGGTCCGCCCAGCGTTAGCGGCGTCACAGCCGGTTACCCGGCGGCCGGTTCACTTTAGTTGTTTCACTGAGTGGGCTGTTTTATTCAGTTGTACCGTCGGTGTTTTGATGTTGTTATTGTAGTTGTTTTGGGAGTTGTTTGTTTGTTTGTTTGTTTGTTTGTTTGTGTTTAGCTAAGATTACCCGGATAAAGTTACCGCAACTGAATTTCACTGTCAGTCCCGCTGTCGCCGCTTCCGGCGCTGACGCACTCGGTGCAGATGGACTAATCAGTTTTTTGTGTTTTTTTGTTTTTTGTTTTCGCCTGACAAAAGCGACACTAAAGCCGACAAACGCCGGCGCATATTTGTTTTCAAACACACAGGCACTTACGCAACAACACTGTGAATTACTGACTCCATGTAGGTCACTAGACCAGGATCACCTTAGTTTTCTCAGTCTTTGATACTGAGGTGGCTGCCCGCAAGGTTATCGGCGGAAAATCGCAGGCGACTGAATTACAACTGATGCCAAACTTGATGCACTACTAACATCGGCGGAGTGACTGACCGGCAGTTTAACCTCCGGGCGGGTAGCTGCGGTTTACTACTGACGAGTGACTAGACACCGAACTGAGTGGCACTGAAACTGAGCTGCATCAATCACTCCAGTGAAACGCCACAAAGCCGACCGGAACTGAAGACCGGCACTGATAAACTGAATACACTGAAAACAAATAGAAAGCTAGAGAGAAATTGAAATTGAAACTGATTGAAATATCTTTATTTGAAAACAGTGGAAGTTTTGGTCTCGCAACCAATTCAGTTTCAAACTTGCGTTTTGAAAAACAAACAAATAAACAAAAAAGCCAAAACTGGTGATCGAACATACTTAAAGCCTCGCCGCGCGACTGGAACATGAAACTTCACACACACACACACACACACACACACACACACACACACACACACACACACACACACACACACACACACAAACACACACACACACCGGCACACACACACACACACACACACACACACACAATTACCGCATCAGTCCATGCCGAACTAGTACGATGTCCACATGTAAACCGGCGTGTGGTACCTATTTTTTTAATCATTATTTATTATGTGTTGGCTAATATTATGTGTTCGCGGACGGTACCGGCTGACTGACGGTCATACTATTATTTCGGATGTGACACTGACTGAGCTTCGGTGGACCGTCAGTGAGTCCAAGCGAGAAGTGTCAACTGCGCTATCGTGGATTCTGCCGGTGCAAGGGAGTTAATCATTTATCTCGTGTTTCTCTATACTGATAAGCTAAGCAAAAAAATAGATTAAATATGCATATAATTTTATAAAATATTGCATGTAACGCTGCTGCATAAAGATTTATATATTTGCTGCAAATGTAATTTTTGATAAGTTTTCAGTCCGGTCCTGCCTTGACCGCATTTCAAAGTTGAACATGGCAACAATGGCAACAACAAGCCATGGACTGTCGGTTTACGTCAATTCTTGCGTTAAAAACCCGCTTGACCCGAGAACAAGACAGAGCGTAACATTCGCAGAACGCGGCTCTAAACATTCTAGATTAGCTGCCACTGATCCAGGCCCGGTAACCACTTCGCATGATTTTTTTGACGACGAAAAAGGTGAGTTCGTCAACTTCTCCGGAAACTACAACGAGCAAGCGGCAGTGCGAGCCTCGTTCGAAGATGTCGAAACTCAGCTGAAAAATCTAACCGACGAGCAGTTCTATTACAAACTGCAGCAATTGAAAGAGGCCAACCGCAAGACCTTGGAAGAGTGCGAGAAACTTTACAAAGAGAAATATGGCGGTGATGATGAGGGAACAGGGCGGTCGGCGAAAGAGATGGTTGAAAGCATGTTCGCCGCGCGCCTGGCTGAGCGGTCGGCTGAGAGGTCGAAACATGTCCCAGAGAAGGCGGCGGATGTTGAACGCGAGGGTGTCGCAAACGGTCTCACCCGTCCAACCCCCGACTATGTCAAGGACATGTCTAGGTTTGCCAAACCGCCTCCAGCACCATACTCATCGAAAGCCGGGTCTGGCCCGATACGCAGCACTACCCTGCCACACCGCTCAGAGGCTTCCAGGGCACGCCCAAGTTCTGCACCAACGTACCAACCCCAGCGCCGAGCGTACAGTCTGGATGAGGAGGACTGGCGCAGAGCGATGCACGATTCATCCGATGAACGTGATGAAAATGAAAATCAAATGGGAGATGAGGATCTGCTAGACCCTGACTTGATTACTGCCATCTCAAAAGTCAGAGACATGTGGGATAACTTCAAGCTGGAAGATTATGCAGGTGGGAGGCGACATTCTTCTGCATCCTTATCAGGCAGACCGGGAAAAGAAAAGGATAAGTGGCGACACAGAATCACCATACCAAAGCCTTTTGAGATGATGATGCGTGAAGAGATGAAAGAGAAGAAAAAAACCAAAGCTCAGATTGAGCTGGAGGAAGAGCGGCGTGCAAAGGAGCGAGAAGAAGAGGCTGAGTGCCAGAAGAAGTTTCACGCTCAGCCAGCACCAGCACACATTTATCTCCCTTTGTATGATGAGATCATGGAAAAGAACGAAGCGAGGCGGCGCTTTGTGCAGGAGAACAGCAAAGAGCTGTTGCTATCAAAGGTGAAGCCTTTCAATTTTGAAAAGCGTGAATTAGAGAAAAAAGGACAGCTAAAACACACCGTAACTGTTGCAGAGAGGATTGCACGCAATAAGGCAAAGCTGCAGAAAGCAGAGCAGCAGTTCAAGGCAAAACCAGTTCCTGAATTTGTGCGGACCACTGATGTTAATGAAAAGCATCTCGCGGAGGAAGAATTTCGAAAGATCCGTATCAGAATGCGCGCAAGAGAGCTGATGCAAACTGCCTCCCTGCCGCCAAACATGGCTATGCAGCAGAAACTGAAGGAGCAGATAGAGAAGGAAAAAATACTTGCAGCCAAGAAAAGAGCTCGCAGTGGAAACGCAAAACGCCGTACCAGATCATCTCGTGAGGTGCCTGATTATGACTTCTTGTACAGAGAGTTTCAGAAAGAGCTGACTCGCAGGAAACAGACAAGGGAAGGCACTGTGATGGAACCATTTGCTCTTGAGACGGGAAAGCTGCGCTCCAGTCGGGAGAAGGTTATGCGAGACATGGAGAAGGATGCCCAAACCCTGAGAGAAAATCGTTGGCCTTTCCAGAACCCTACCCCACGATCCTGCCTCCAGCGTAAGACATTTTAATATTGTATGTCCGCAGATAGTAGCATCTTTGCATTCCCCCCCCCCCCCCCCTTTTTTTTTCCTCCCCCAACTTCTGACATGTATACATGTCATGTGTGCCCCATCACTGTAATGGCATGAAGTTTTCAGAAAAGTTTTAAGTTTCCATTTTGGCGTGTCATACATCTTACGCTTTCCACCATCTGCCTTTTTTTTTATAAAATACATGATTCACACTGTCTTCAAGTTTTACAAGCTGTTTCACGCTCTGTCAAACCCATGGAGCTTCTTGAACAGGGCTCAGGTTATTTGTGGTGATGGTTGCATGAACTGCATCATGCTGTTTTTTGTGTACCTGCTTGTTAATATGCAGTTTTTGTCTATAAGTGCTTCCTTTTGCATTCTGTACAAGTTACGCATCGATATCTTGTTTTCAGGCACTGGCCTGGCATCTTCGCTGGACTCAATTCCATTCAAGTCAACATCCACACATGATCGGCGGAAAGAATTTTTGAAGTAAGATAATGAATGAAACAATTAACTTTTTCGCGACCATGCACCCAGTGTTTGTACAGAGCCCTTGCATGCTGTTGCCAACCACACATCAAAACAAACTGCACCCCATCTGAAAAAAAGAAGAAAAATACTGCGTGCATTTACATTTTATTAACCTAGAACTGAAAGAGTGCACATTTTGCCTGCCAAGGTACATTCATTGAGTTTAAGAATTAGATAGATTGTTTTGTGCTGGGATGAAGATGCATGAAATCATGCTTTTTATGTGAGTTTAGAAGTAGTCATTTGTTCACTTGTGTTAGGCCGAGTCACCGATGTTCATGGAACTGTTGCCTGTCATTCACTCTAAAGGTCTCAGATGGCTCGCGAGCAACATGCCGCAGAAATGAGAAAGGAGGAGGAACGCAGGCGGGAGATGCGACAGTCACAGCTACGCAAGTACATCAATGATCACAGCACAGAACCCTCTCCACGCGACTACATCAAAGATCGCCTGAAGCAGCACAAGTGTGTTATAGTTAATTGTTTCATTTTCCCACTTCTTTCATGTCATCTGTATAGGGTTCAAACTCTCTGGTTAGGAAGGATTTGTTGTTTTTTTATTTGTTGTTTGTGTGTGTGTGTGTGTGTGTGTGTGTGTGTTGCTGAGAGAGGCCATAGAACGGAGAATATAGATAACCAGCATGCACAACCACACTGACAATCGTCCTCAGTATGTTGAGGTAAATTAATTGGTAGGGTGGGGGTTTTGTTGGTGTTGCCATTATTGTCATTGTTATTGTTGGGTTTTTTGTTTGTTGGGTGTTTCTTTGGGGTGTGTGTGTTTGTGTGTGTGTGTGTGTGTTTGTGTGTGTGTGTTTGTGTGTGTGTGTGCATGTGTGTTTGTGTGTGTGTGTGTGTGTGTGTGTTGTTGTTGTTGGGGTTTTTTTTTTGCTGTTTGTTTGGTCTTTTTGGTTGTTGGTGGTGTTTGCTTTTGTTTTTTCAATTTTTAAAAATATTTATTTATGTTTGTCAGTATTGCTTGGGTGGTGATGGCTTTTGGTTCATCTGCTGCAGTTGGGTAGTCAGAAAGCATAGATGGGCAAAGACAACTAGTGAATGGTTCAAAATGGTTTTTGGATTATTTACAAGTGTTTTGGTGTTGTGTGCAGGGCAGCAGAGAAATCTAGACAGGAGCAGTACGAGAAAGACAAGGAAGAAATGTGGAGCCGAGTGCAGAAACGGCCACTTCTGTTTGAGCAGGAGACTCAGGTAAACCTTTCAGGCTTTACTGTCTGGCACAGTGGGAACAGTTGGGGAAAGAAGCTCAAGACAAAAAAAAAAAAGCACAAAAACACATCCTTTTGGTTTTTTTTGTGACTAATCTGAACAGTGTGGTCAACAGACTACAGGCTCCACACACACACGCGCGCACACACACACACACACACACACACACACACACACACACACACACACACACACACACACACATCTCAACCTCATCCTCCAAACAAAACCTGACAAAATAGGCAATTTGTACACTTTCTGGCATTGTAGTTTTTGAAAACATAACAAAAAATATATCCCCTGCCTACTGATGCTAGTGGTAACTTTTTGTATAGTACATGTAATACCCAGCAGAAATGTGTTTGAAAGTTTTGTACGAGCGAAGGCAACAATGGGGGAGTAGGGTTTGCACAGAAAGAAAAATAGGTAGAGAAAATACTAATTCCCAAAAAGTTAATCTTCCTGTGTGCCCAACTGCTTTATAAGCTTTTTTTTCTGAATGCCTTCTTTTTTTAAAATCATTATTATTTCTTTACTAGGGATAATTTATTTGAATCAAAGCGTTTGTTCGTGTTGTTCATTTCCCTCAGACAAGTGCTGGAAAGGCAGCGGAGAAGAAGTTCCAGACTACCCTGAAAAATGCAGGCGTGGACGAGGAGTATGTGCAGACGCAGAGTTCAAGAGCCACACGTCCATACAGTGATGATGACGATAATGGCGCGGGAGACACGACCCGCTTGAAGACCGCTGACCAGTACGAGGAGGATTTTGAATGATGTCGTCATATTCCTAGGAGCATATCGACCAAAGCTTTTCAGACACGAGAAAGTTTGCCGTATACCGTAGCTGGTTTGTATGTGCTTATGCATGATGGTCTCGGATTAGTACAAAAGGGTGACAAAGCTGATTAGGGTATTTGCTAAAAATGAGCAATGAGTGAAACAAAATGAAAGTGTCCTGTTTTACCGGGTTTAAGACAGTCACTGATACACCATTCCTACGTACCGTGTGATAGCCAACATTGATGAAGTGAGGTCAGTGTTAAGTTTCAATCACACTTTTAGACTTACAGGGTTCGTACAGGCATTGAATGTCTTTGAAAGTCTTGGAATTTCGGAGACCCTTTTTCAAGTCTTTGAAAGTCTTTAAATTTCGATGTTTTGAAAAAATGTCTTTGAAAGTCTTTGAAAAATCATGAAATGTTTTTTTTTTTTTTCCCCCCCGACCGTATTTTCAGGGCCAGCTCACTGTTTGCGCCTCTCTGACCGTGTCACTGTGCCTTTCCTTTCGCTCCGCTCGCGAGTCGACTCTGGTTGGTCACAAAGCGCATGCAGTGACACGTGACTAGGATTGCGAGAGCAGGGTCTTTGAATTTTTATTTTTGGTCTTTGAAAAGTCTTTAAAAAGTCTTTGAATTTTGTTCTCAAAATCCTGTACGAACCCTGACTTATGATGTAGGGGTCGAAGAGAGTTTGTGTGAGAGTTTCCCCTAAAAGCTTTGGTTTCTTCTCCATCACAGTATAACTTTGTCTACACGAGTGGGGGTGAAAAGAACAAAAAGAGAATGGTATCAAATGAAAACTGGTTTTATGCACTTTTTAACAGAATACCAACAAGTCAGAATGACCTCGTGGCAGCTTTGTCATCTTTTTGCCGGATTCTGTGACATGTAGTCCCTGCATTGAAACTGCAGTGTCCATAGTCAATAAACCGTCAGGTCCCACACACTGAACACCAACTGACTAGTTCACTATGACAGCATTTTGTTAGGCATTATTCAGGATCTCATCACTGTGTGTTAATTAGGCTTAATTGGCGCTTATCAAATTTCTCTCTCTCGCTTGTTGTGGTTGGTGTATGACAGATTTTGAAAATGCTGCCTTTCATCCCTGAGAAACAGAAAAATGTACAGAGGGCCGCACTTGAGCTTGGTTTCAAAGAGTTCCCCTGAATCACAGAAACAGCAAAATCAAAACCTGTTTTGGTAGGGTTTGCCTCTGTGTCAGAGTCTAACCGATATGACAGAGCATTTTCTTTACACTGCCTCCATTTGTGTCTTTAACATCAGATAGCAATGTGTTACAGTGTTTTCTTGGACTTTGTCATTACTGTACATGTAAGTTGTTTCTCTCTGTATCTCTGTATAAAGCAAGTTTCGTAACTGCGTATGCAAAGAGATATAAAGCGTATTCTGTGCTTTGAATCACTTTCATTTTTTCCCCTGTGTAAAAACATTATTTTTAAATTTGAAATTTATTGAATTTTGTGTCGTGGTAAAAAATGATCTGATTTCCAATTCTAGATTTTGGGCATAAATTGTGGTGATTTAATTGGAACAGAAAACACACACACACACACACACACACACACACACACACACACACACGCGTCATTACACCACCACCGTGTAGTCAGCTCCACACACAGTAAAACACCAGTTTCAGCTGGAGCAGAGAGAACATAACAATCCTAAATGCAAAGTTGATGGATTCACTATACTTGATACTGCATTCATCTGCCTGAAAAAAAGCATTTGCTGAATGACCATACAAAGCGTTTTTTTGTTTTTTTGGTTTGGTTTGGTTTTGTTGTTTTTTTGGGTTTGTTTTTTTTGTTGTTTTTTTTTTGTTTTTGTTTTTTTGTTTTTGTTTTTTTTTTTGGGGGGGGGGTGTGGCGTTTTTGTTTTTGGTTTTTTGTTTTTTTTTTAGGGGGGGGGGGGGGGGGAGGGGAGGGTTTTTTGTTGTTGTTTTTTTTTGGGGGGGGGGGTGTTGGTTTTGTTTTTTTTGGGGGGTGGGGGGGGGGGTATTTTTGTTTGTTCGTTGCTTCCCCCCTGTAATCAGGTGGCATATTTCTGCCAATGTTCTCTCCCGTCATATTGTTATATACATTCTGTCTGTATCAAATACTTGGGTATGTCAGCTGTTTTCATTAATTATTTAGATCAAATTGTCACTCCGTCAAAATGTGTAGTCCTCTCCACTTGTAAACAACACTTGTAAAGTACATGTACTGTTTTCAAGTCTGTTCATCTCACTTCTACTGTATTTGGTTTGTTTTGTTTTTTAGAAATGCCTGCACACTGTATTTATTACTCACCACTGTTAGCCCGTATAACTTATTAGTCTTTTACCGCACAATTTTCACTGACAGTGAAAGTTAGGCAGTTGATATGTTTGCATGTTCTGCCTAAGATAATTGTGTCAATTTTTTTTATTCATTTATTTATTTTCTCCTTGCCCTCTTCCAAACCTCAACAGCATGTGAAAAATGATCATTAATTCATCAAGCTGGGGAATTTTTCGTCATTTGGCAATTTTCAGCCAAATGTCCTATCCTTTAAGCCAAAAAAAATCTAAGCTTCAGCCAGAGAACAGTTATGCATCAGGATACATGTAGTGCCATGTGGGACAGTCTAACATCATTTTTGAAGACTTGCATGTCAGTACCAAGGCAGTATATTACTTTGGGATGCCAGGAGAGGCTACTAGATGTCTTTCAATATGCTAAGCTAAGTTTCCTGCAGTAGAGCGTTGCCCTCGTGGTCCCTCAGCAGGGCGTGGCCTCTGCACCCTAGGCTAAGATTTCAGTCTTTTTTTTCTCAGCAATTTAATTCAATTCAATTCAATTCAATTCAAACGACTTTATTGTGTCCATTAAGAACAAATTTGTTTTTTGTTCAGGGGCATGTAAAATTTAATAAAATAAAGGGTTAATATTTAAGACAGCTTCACGATGTATAACTAATATAAGACGAGCAAACTAAAAGTGATAAGAAAGGACACAATGCATAAAATTGATTCACCACTAATTACCAACTAACTAAACTGAGCTTGTAATACTGGTGTTTAAAATAGAAATTCCCCAGCCTGAATAATGTAACTATAGTATGTGTATTCATAGTGTGCATTGTATAGTGTTTTTGTTTATTTTCTCATGATCTTTTCTCTTCTTTTTTTTTTTCTCTCTTTTTTTTTTTCCCACCTTGTGTACTGACCGTGATCATGACGATTGCTTGCACTGAGTATGAAAGTCCTTTGAGCATGTGTATTTGCTTAGTAGCTAGGTGTTCATTAGAGGCACTACGTCTGTGATAATATTTTAATACATGCACGTGATATAAAGCTATGGTGTAATTTGGTTTCGTATTTTCTTGTATTTCATTTTTGTTTCAGTGCATGTTTCTGCATTTACAGTAGTCAGTAATGTCATTTTAAGAACCATTTAGTGTAATAAATGTATATTTTTACATATGGGGTTTTTTGTGGTGGTGGTGGTGGTGGAGGTGATGGTGTGTGTGTGTGTGTGTGTGTGTGTGTGTGTGTGTGTGTGTGTGTGTGTGTGTGTTAGACAATGACCGACAGTGATTGTGAGAGCGTTTTCATTGGTGATGTCAGTTTTCAGTTGAAGTCTTGTTTGATCACCCATAAGTAGCAAACGAAAATGTTTATACACATATTTCACTAACCTACAACAGACTCGTGCGCGCGCACGCACACACACACACACACACACACACACGTAATTGCACCACCACCGTGTAGTCAGCTCAAAACTGGCTGCACATTAGCTCAGACCAGAAAACTATTTATATCACACTAACAGCACAACTGAAGTAAACTCACATTGATTGGGTTAAAAATAGATACCCATTCATTCTACGTAAATGATCTCACGGGATCAGGGACAAAGCCAAGTGATAAAGGACGTCATTCGCTCTCCCCGCGCCCCCACCATTCGACTGAACCGCGGAAGCGGCGGTATGTCAGTCTCATTCATGCTTGGAAATTACCAAAACTGCACTTGAACTGCATTTACAGTAGTCAGTAATGTCCTTTTAACAATCATTCAATATAATAAATATATATTTTACATGTGGGTTTTTGGTGGTGGTGGTGTGTGTGTGTGTGTGTGTGTGTGTGTGTGTGAGTGTGAGTGTGTGTGTGTGTGTCTGTGTGTGTGTGTCTGTGTGTGTGTGTGTGTGTGTGTGTCTGTGTGTGTGTGTGAGAGAGAGAGAGACAATGACTGACAGTGATTGTGAGAGTGTTTTCGTTGGTGATGTCAGTTTTCAGTTGAAGTCTTGTTTGATCACCCACAAGTAGCAAACGAAAATGTTTACACACATATTTCACTAACCTACAACAGACGCGCGCGCGCACACACACACACACGCGCGCGCACACACACACACACACACGCGCGCGCGCGCACACACACACACACACACACACGTCATTGCACCACCACCGTGTGGTCAGCCCAAAACTGGGTGCACATTAGCTCAAACCAGAAAACTATTTATATCACACTAACATCACAACTGAAGTAAACTCACGTTGATTGGGTTAAAAATAGATACCCATTCATTCTACGTCAATGATCACTGACAGGATCAGGGACAAAGTCAAGTGACAAAAGGACGTCATTCGCTCTCCCGCCCCCCCCCCCCCCCCCCCATTCGACTGAACCACGGCAGCGGCGGTATGTCAGTCTCATTCAAGCTTGGAAATTACCAAAACTGCACTTGAACCCGTAACTGTTTATATCACACTAACAACTTGACACAACCAAAGTAAACTCACATTGATTAGGTTAAAAAAAAAACTGTTTTCATTAACTATTTAGATCAAATTGTAACTCAGTCAAAATGTATAGTCCTCTCCATTTGTAAACAGCACTTGTAAAGTACATGTACTGCTACACATGAAAAATAGATGCCCATTCTGTCTTCGTCGACATGATCACGTCAGCCTCGCTGCGGTGTGGGGTACACTCAAATCACCGCACCGCTAACTAGACGGTATGCATACTACAAGTCAAAAGATTACACGGAGACCTGCAATCAAGTTGCCTGAAATTTTGAGTATGACGGCTAAAGACTGTACATGTATGGTACATGTATTTGGTATAACCGTCCGAACACTGACACACTGGCTTCTGCACATTTGGTATACTGCAGGTACACTGACGTAGGTACACGTGACAGACATAAAACTGACTGGCCGCGTTAGAAACATACTGCAGTGTTCCTCGTCGGCTGAGGTTCAGTTCTCCGATCAACGATTTGATATTGGACTTTGCACTCAGCAGGTCAGGTGTAGGCTATAGAAATCAGGAAGTCGGCCGTATTTCAGTGCTTTAATATTACTCACTGATTTGAATCTAGTCATAGCAAAAAGGCCATTCTTAGTTATGAGCAATCGAAGCGATTCAGTCAGTGCCCGTACAAACTGACACCGTGCCAGAGGGGGAGATATAAACTGATATGTATACATGTAACAATAACTTGAATGCGTCAGCCGATAAACACGGAGGACTACAGGGTGCTAGTGTGTCAACTGAGTTTGATCAGTTCTACTCATGAGCCTTTCTGAGGAACCCAGAAGTGTTTTCGTTTCTGTCCTTCCGGTGTCTGCGTAGTTCAGTGTACGTAGATCAGTCTGCGTTGAATATCGTCGACAGAGGAACAGTGTTGGGCTGCTTTAGTATATAATACTGTTTCAGTCCAGAGTCAGTCCTTACCGTGATCATCATCAACTCGCGTTTGAATCCACTGCAGATGGAAGGACACAAAGAAATGGAGGAGGGTTCGTCTGTCGACCCGGCCGTCACAGGTAAGTGACACTGAAGATTCACACACACACACACACACACACACACACACACACACACACACACACACATCCCGATTACCACCACCAACAAGAACTGAACTGACAACCCGGCTACACATTTGTAGTTTAGGCTTCTACCCGACCGTGAAAACTGAAACAGAAACATTTACTTATTTATTTTTGGTACATTACTAGCCGGGCTCTGTTCGGCAAATTCGGCGGGTTGCTTCCCCTGGTGGAAGCGCGTCGCCGCGGTGCTGTCGCCAAATTACCCACTTATTTGAGACCCTATAGTGCCGTGGCTACGCTATGTGGCGCGCGCGCGCGCGCGCGCGTGTGTGTGTGTGTGTGTGTGTGTGTGTGTGTGTGTGTGTGTGTGTGTTGCAACTTATGCGTTATTGATGTTCAAGTGCTCCCGTCTTCGGGGGAGCGGGGAGGGAGGGTGTGGGGAGGGGGAGGGAGGGTGGGATGTCGAGGCAGATTATGGAGCTTTAACATGCACTAGTTTCTCATTTCTTCATCTTCTTTCCCTTCATCTTCTCTTCCTTCATCATTCCCCCCCCCCCTCCTTTCTTTTTCTTCTGCAGGCTCTTCTTTGTCCACATGATTTTAGTAAGGGGGGGGGGGGCATAGTCTGCCCCCGCCTAAAAAAAAACAACAAAAAACTAAAAAACATCAGTGGGTCCAGGGGCCCTCGCTCCCCTCTACCTCACCTTCCCCCGGTTCCGTCCTCCGTCCTTGTAATGGGCATGCAGTATGGTCGTCAGTTTCAGAAAATTCATTCCTGTCAAGACCGCCGGAGTCTGCCAGAGCTCTGGCCCAGCTGCGGCCTCATCTTCAGGTTCACTTCGCCAAATTCCTCGACTTTCTGGACCTTCTCAAGACGAACTCGTGGGCCTACGAAAGCCTTCTCCTCTCCTTGCTGAAAGCGCGCAAGGCTTCACATCTTCCTGAACAGGACATGGCTGATATAAGCCATGCCCTCGTCGCCATCGACTTCGTGGACAGGAGTGTGGAGTTTCTTCGTCAGATCATGGGAGAGCTGCACATGGACTTTCTCACGGAGCTTCCTGAACTGGCCGAACTGCCCAGTTCCGAGATGCGTTGTGTGAGAGTTCTGAGGGGCATCTTCTTGAATTTGTCTTCCGTCAGTATGGAGTTTGGTAAGCGGCTTGCCGACACGGGAGTGCTGGAGGATCTGATGGAGGATATCAAACACATGACGCACCTCACGGCTGAAGCCCTGGTAAGCGTTTGCTATTGGTTATTGTATTCTACCTCAGTGCACGTGTGGCCACCGTGACCGGGCGAGTTTTGGACCACTTTGTTTTCTTAGAGTTCGTCTTTTACGTTGGAAGATCAGACGCTGCTTCTGGACACTTTTAAGTGCGAACGCCCTGAAGCTCCCAGGATCATCACCCCACTCCCACCCAACATGAACAAACAAACACAAACACCACAAGTATCACCACCACCCCCGCCTACCCCCTCCCCCACCCCCTCCTCCCCACGTAACAGCCACAAGAACGAACAAAACTAAACAATTACCCCCCAAGACTGAACAAACACACAACCGACCCACAAACCACATTGTGTTCGGTCTTGGTATCTTGATGTCTGTCTTCTGATTTCTTTTCTTACTGATGTTTTTTTCAACTGTCGACACTCGTTTACACCTCCTGTTGCATTCAGGAGGAGAACCTCCTATACCTGCACTCCATGGGCACTATCCACAACTGCTGCAGAAATCCCCAGGTGGTCCCTGTCTTGAGACAGCTGGGCGCGGTGGATCACATCACTCCGTTCTTGTCCAAGGGAGACCAAAGTAGGAAGGCTTACTGAATTATCGGTTGTATCTCTTGCTTTTTACCGCTTGGCATTATTTTGTCGCCCTTAACTTAAAATTTATAACCGAAGACCGTTCAAAAACATTGAGATCCTACAGACGCATAATTATGACAAATTGTGCATGTAATTGATTTCACCGGTATGACTATTCGTTAAATATTCTGTGTCGGGTTTTTTGTTTGTGCTCTCTCCTTCTGTCTCTTTGTCATCTTTGGAAAACCAGTAAAGTCTGTCTGTCTGTCTGTCTGTCTGTCTATCTCTCTCTCTCATCATTAGCTTGCTTTACGTCCTATGGCTTTTGGCCCTTAAGGACAAGTTGTTCCTGGCATGTGTCTTTGGCTGCTTGGCTGGGCGAGTGTCTTTGGGGTGGATACGGGCTGTTAGCTTTGCTTTGGGCAACGTCAGAGGTTCTCTGCTTGGGTCTCAGTCCCTCTCTCACTCTCTCTCTGCTTTTTATTGTCGCCCACCCCCACCCCCTGTCCCTCCGACTTTCCTAATACTGAGACGAACCGCTCACAACAGCATGTCGATCTTACAATCTTTAGCCACCAAATTCCTGTTTTTAATAACCTTGACAGTATTTTCCATGTTTCATTTGACAGCCGATGTCGCTCAGCATCTTCAACAGTCAATAAATATGCTTTTCATTTGCAGCCCTTGCTCGCGCCATAGCTCTGATGACTGTGTCGTACCTCGTGAACGAGTCCCAGCTGAGCCTGTTGGAGATGAGCCCGGGCATCCTGCAGTACTACACTGACCGTGTTCAGCAAGCACTGGCAGCCCAAAAGGGCCACAATGGCGGATGGAGAACGGAGGAGGTTCTGTCCGGGTTGTCTATGCTTGCCAAGAACGACTTCAACAAACGCCTCATGGTCGCGAAAGGTTCGGATCATGCATCACCGACGTTAACCACGTAGTTTCAGCTTGCGTTCCACTCTCTGTTTTGTTTTATTCAAATCAAGTTCAGTTCTACAACAGCAACACTGAGTATTATCTGCATGAAGTGGGGAGGGCGAGAAAAAGTTGGGTGACGCACAGGCAAAATTCAACAAGAAAAACTAAACAACTGAAAACTCCCGAAGAAATCCAGAACACACTGAGACAAAAACAGGAAATACATCTTAAAGAAACTGAAAAAGGAAGCGTTTCAAATGATGGGCCGGGCACTTTTGGAAGAACACACACACACACACACACACACACACACACACACACACACACACACACACACACACACACACACACACACACACACACACACACACACACACACACACACACACACACACACACACACACACACACACACAACGCGAATAACATCAGCAACAACTAAAATTGAAGCATCGTGTCCTTATGTCTTAGGTTTAATAAAACCGGTGGCAACAGTACTCCAATCCTCGACGCGGACAGAAGAGGAAAAGCAGTCGGCAGTAGGAATTGTTGCAGTTCTAGCGGAAGATGAAGAGAATGCGAGAGTTTTTCAGGTTTTGTGATAGAGTCTTTTAACAAGTCTGTCTGTCTGTCTGTCTGTCTGTCTCTCTCTCTCTCTCTCTCTCTCACCGATTGGGTAACAAGAAATTGCTTCCGTCTACCTATTTTATCCCTTCCCTCTCCGGAACCGGGATAGCCGAATGGTAGAGCGTTGGACTTTCAATGATGCTTGGGTCGTGAGTTCGAATCACGGCTGGGGCCAAATGTTGTGCTGGCCTTTTTCTCGTCGCCCCGTCTTTGATATCATCCTTACGTGGTGGAAAAGGACAAACTCCCAAACACCTACCCACCCCTTCTCTCTCTCTCTCTTTCTCTGTCACACCGGCACACACATACGCGCATATGGAGACACACACACACACACACACACACACACACACACACACACACACACACAAGCCGTCCACCCTGTTTCCTTTTTCAACATTTTCAAGCTCTGTCGTTGTCTATATGGTGGGTTTGTTCAAAATGGACGTGTAATTTCATACACATATTCCCAAAAGATGCCTAACGGGTCGTTCACTGCCTATTCCAATGTGGTCTGCAGAGAGACCGGGAACTCCTGAAGACTGTGAGCGGTCTGCAAGACAGCAAGAACCAGAAAATTCGAGACAGCGCCGTCAGAGTGTTGAATTTGGTCAACAGACACGATTCCGGTAGGAAACAACAGAGGAATCAGTCAATCACAGCAAGTCAGGCATTCGACCACTCACGCATTCATAACTGAAATCCATTTCAGTTTCATGCCCCGTCTTTGATACACCGTTATGTGATGCAAAAGGAGGTCACTCCTCTCCCCATCTCCACCCCCCACTTTCCCTTGTACACACACGCATGATACAACTAACCAGCCAACCTTCCAGACAACAGACCTAACTGCCAGTCCATTCCCTGGTTCTCCTGCAATTGAGCCTCATTCTCCATTTCGCGCCTTTGCCTAGGACTCATGTCTGTAACTTACGAGCATAGAGTACAGTAACATGACTACTTCCATCCTAGTCATGCTGCCCCTTAGTCATGATGTCCCTCTCCTGTAATTGATGTGACTGCCCCGATCACTCATGGGTTACCCAAACTAGGTGCCCCTTTTCTGTAAGCGAGGATGTGACTTCCCCGATCACTCACGGGTTAGCCATAACGACTTCCATCCCAGTTAGTTAGTTAGTTATTTAGGGTTTAAAAAGCCGCTCAAGCTACTTCCATTCCAGATCCCTTTTACTTCAGACCAACCCCGTAACACTGATCCCCTGATCATGTACTTCCTCAGTAAAACCTTCAAGCTCGAATCTTTTGGAGGACCTGTTAGCGGACAGCTTCAACACACTGTCCATACTGGACGTGGGGGAGGTGGAGTTCTTGCTGGAACAGCTGAATCTGGCCGACACCACCAACATCTCCGTTGTCGACCTCCTCCGTGCGCTCGCAGACTTGGCCAAGGACGAAAGTCAGCGAAGGGAGATTTTTGCAAGAGGTATATTAACGACAATACGACCCAAGAGGCGGTGGTCGAAACTGAGCCAACAAGGGTGTGATAGGGCCGTTGCCCGTGAACCACACGAACACTGTATATGGTGCGTTTGGTAATTCAGCCGCCACCGGTTTTCGGGGATATGTTTCTATGGAGCCACATTCGTTTACGTTTCAAAGAGAAGAAGTTGATCCAGGCCTTGCGACCTAATTTATTTCATGACAATCTGGGTTCTAGGTTATTCCGCTGCTTCTCGGCGTAAGTGAAATTTTCAATGAAAACAAGAGCTTTAGAAATGTAAATTAGCTAAAATATACCTTCGGAAAGCCGCAAGTGACAACTGATGACGTAAAAGTTAGTCACGGTCAGTAGTTGACGTCGACTCTTGAAAATTTTTTATTACACAGCAAGAAACAGTGACGCCAATGAATGACATCAAAGTATTATTATGGAATTCAATTATACGTTCTTTGAAAAGGACTTATAATGTTTTGAAGAAAAAAAAAATCAGTGAAAATGTCGATTTTGGTTTGTTTTAATTTTTGCCGAGAAGAAACGGAGAAACGTAGAGCCCCAACAGTCATGAAATAAATTAGGCCAGGATCAACTGTTTCTCTTTGATAGGTGTGCGAAAGTGGCTCCACATAAAGTTATGGCCGAAAATCGTTGGCAACTGAATTACCAAATGCACTATAGTCTATAGGTCTCAAAGACGACCAACAGTAGGGACACCGAGAGATAAGGTGGAGCGCATGTGGGGTATTCCCAGCGCAGAGATGCCATTTTGATCTATGAATTGAACAAATAATGATTTTTGCAAACGACATCTTTTCCTTTTTTATTTTTATTTTTTTACGGTTATACTTGTCTTGCATAATAAACTCCAGCGGCAAAATCTGCTGGAACAGATATTTTGTAGACAAGGTACACTCTTAGCTGAGAGTTTTAGCCATGTTGTCCGGCTTACCTTACGAAATGCCTTTCGGTGAGTAGGAGCTACCGTCATCCACTTTCTTTAAGTCGGGTACAGTGACAACAGGAACACAAAATGAAAGGTTCATAGCTATTGCACTGTGTTTTAGATGGACTGAACCTGCTAACGAAACGGTTGGAAAGTGGAAGCGTGGACGAAGAGCTGCAGGCGACAAATGTCCTCTTGGAGCTTGCTTCATGCAAACTGTACGGCCTGATTCTGCAGGTGGGTGGTTCAGTGTGTGTGTGTGCGTGTGTAAGAGAGAGAGAGAGAGAGAGAGAGAGAGAGAGAGACGGTAGGCACTAAACATACGGAGAAAACCCTTGATCTCTTGCGCATAACTGTATTTGACCCGAAACAATATCGTTCTGCATGTGTCTGCATCAGTGCGTAACTGTTATTATGTACTACTTTTGTGGAAGATTCTTGATCTGTTGCCTAGCACTGTATTTGACCTGTAAATATGTATATACTGTACTAGTCTCAGTGTGTGTGTGTGTGTGTTGCAGTCTGACTCAGACATAATGGAGACACTGCAAAAGCTGGTTCAAGCCCAAAGTTGTGAAGTCTCCCAGGCTGCGGGTAATGTCCTGAAAGCTGTCAAACTCTCCACAGAATAAACAGAAACAAGACTTCAAAAGCTGACGCATTGACTGCTATGTCAAAGACGGCAAAGTTTTATCTCTTTAGCTGTGTGTTGTCCACTCTTTGTCCATAAACATCTGTGACACCATGAACTGCCCTTTTTTTCTGTTCCTCGTTGCTGTTTAAGACATTTGTCGTTCAGCTTTCAAACAAAGCATACTTTAAAATCTTGGATACAATTTAGTAGACTGATGAGCAGCCTCCAAAAGTGTGTGTGTGTGTGTGTGTGTGTGCGTGTGCGTGTGTGAGAGAGAGAGAGAGAGAGAGAGAGAGAGAGAGAGAGAGAGATTGGGAAAAAAGCTCTGAAATACAACGTAGAAGAAAAACCGCTGAGCTCTGTAGACAAGCATAAGGCAGACATTTTAATCTGTATATATACAAACCTTTCAGGTGTATAGTGCATTTAGGGTTGCCAAAAATCAATATTTCAGAACAATTTTGTAAGCATGCTAGTTTGTGAAGATTCAGGCTTAATGGACACACAAACATGCCAGTCTGACTTCAATGATTCTCAAATACCAGTTCGAAGGGAACTTGTCAACTCTGGCTTCCCCAAATACAAACCAAATTGCATCCCATAAAAAGGAATGAACAGTTGATTGTTGGACAAGCAACACATTTGGCAAAAGAATAATTAGATTTCATACATGTATACATACAGTGAGTTTTGATCACGACAATGGGGGAAAAATCATGGAAATGTAAACTGTACAATAACCTGGGAACATTTGCCATTTGCAAAATCCAAGTCCAACATCCTCTGTCCGTTGAGGAAAACGTCATGATTACTCACGCAAATGTTTGTACATTATAGTAATAATCTCATGTTGCTTGCACTGCTATACCAACACACATTTGTGACACCCTTACACATAACAGAACATAATATTCTTAATACAATGCTGACCATAGATATTTCCATTTATTCTCCAGGGCCCATATGCAATAGTCGAGGTTAGGGCTTTTAGCCCCGGGTTAGGGTCTAACCTTGAACTGAACTAGCTCCAGGATTAAATTTTCTCTTGCTTATTGTTTTAAATCAGGAAGCGGGCCCATTCCACGAAGGTGCCTGAGCCGTTATAGAAGGATCTTTTTTCTTCCTTACTTTACTTCCTTTATTTAATTTTGCTTTTGGGTTTCTTTTGTCCTTATCTGGATTAGGCCCGTAGCCGTGGGTTAAATTAACCTCGACTTTTACATACGAGCCCTGGCAGATAAATGTAATCTAGACAAACTGTTTATTTCACAACAAAGTTACTTCTGTTTGGTTGCATACCATCTTTTTAAAAAAAAAAGTTTTAGTTCCCCTTTGTGGATGGGGGAAAGGTCTGAATCGGTGCACAACACCGTGGTTCGATTCTCCATTCACTGTGACAACAACAGAAACGGAGAAAGCCATCACCAAAATGTCAGACTTCCTAATCTATCATTGGCATTTGGACTGCTTGTCTCGTGTGTTTCTTGTGCAGCAATAAAGCTTATTTCTGAAGAAAACGACTTTGAAGGAGTAAACTGGTGTTGTAATTCTATGATGCTCTTTCATTTGAAGTCTGTCAATCAGATTATCAAACACACACCAGCCCTGAAAGTGGCAAGTATTTTACTCGCCATGGCGAGTGGAAAATAATGCTGGCGAGGAAAATTAAAAACTCACTTGCCAAATGTGAGTGTGGTAAAATGAAGTTGATTTTCAGCGTCACAGCAGTAAGAAGACATTTCGCGACTTTTCTGATGCACACCTTCAGAATCATAATTGTGAGAGTTGGGTTCGTCACCCGAAGAATGAGTGAGTTCCCTTGGCTACCTCTGAGTATGAATTCAGTGAATCATTGTTCAAAGCTGACAAGAAAGCACCAAATCGAAAGCAAATAAGTCATCAACTTTAAATGCATCAGAGGCAAAGACACCTCCTGCTCAAAATGTTTTTTGTTGACTTGGCACTTTTTTAAATAAAGTTCTACTTTGAAGTTTGGCTAGTAAGGTTTCTAGTCTGGCTAGTAAAAATTTTGAGTTGCTAGCCAAGGGCTAGTGTGGAAAAAAAAAAGACTTTCAGGGCTGCATACTAAAAAAAACCAACCACCATAACCAACCAACAAAAAAATAAAAAAAATCAAACTTCAATCAAACACCTTTCAGCACAAATCAGTCCTGCAAAAGGCTTAGGGCTCTCTCAAAGTTTGAATGTCAGGACAGCCGTCTGTGGGAATGGAATCTACAGCCATGTTAAAAAAGATCACAAAGTGGTCTTGGTGTCTGTGATTGAAAATATGAGCGCTGAAGCTGGTGTCACAAAACACTGCTGCCTCAAGAACATAAAACTGTAAAATATTCAATAAAAATTAAATTCAATAGTCAAAATATTGTGAAAAACACAACAACAAAGTGTCAAAATTCAAAACAAGAAAATAACACATAAAATTAAAAGTCACTGTGCTCATAAGCTTGATAAGACTGGTCCCATGTCAGTTTTAAGTAACCAATGGAAAGAGGTAACAATAACTAATATTAATAATCATCATTAAAATGGTTAAGCAATCTTATGGGCTTGCACAATAGAAAAACACGTATTCACTGGCCTTGCTCTTTGATACCAGTCACCATTCTCCTTTCCCTCACAGCACACCATGATACCGCAAAATTACAGCATACATATCACAATGTCTTCGGAGTGCGTTAAAAACTAACACAGCTACTGATCTGTGAACTCTTCAACAGTACAGATCTTTGCAAACACGCAGAGACAATTTATTCAAATCCAAATTCTGAATCCAACCAAGCCTGACCATGGCTGTGGACGATAGACAACTATACATAAACATACTCTTTTTGCAGAGGAAGTAAACACATTGTGTGGAGTGTATCACTTTGTTTGTGGGAAAAACAAACAAACAAACAAACAACAAATGGGACATGGAGGAAAAAGGAAACTCACTGGAAGTGGCACACCAATAAACATTAAGTACACGTAACTTGTAAGGTACCGGGTCATTGCCAATCTCATTAAGTCATGCATAAGGTCTGCTGGATATGGTAAAACATATCACAATACACCAGAATGATAAGGTCTCTGATTTTAAGTATAAATTTATTGAAAATAAACCCACACCAACAGTTATATTAGTACTAGTGCATCATCTGAAAAGGTAAGAAGGCAAGGAAAGAAGACAGATACTTGTTGAAAGAAAAAGTTTACAACTGTAATTCACATTTTCACCTATTCCTTACATTTGAGAAGGGTGCAGTATATATAATTATGTGCTAATGTGTACTGCAGTGTGTGTACTGGATAAAACTGTACACCCTATGGGACACTCTATCAACAGGACACACATGTATGCACTAAGGAACATGGGTACCGAACTTTTGTTCTCTCCCAAGTTGAGGCCCTTTGATCACAAACTTTTTTGGCGGGTTCCTTCACGAGTGCAGGCAGCACGGTGAATTCCCCCGCTCACTACTGCCTTCCTAAGGACACAAAGAACTCTAGCACCTGGCACTGTTTGGGAACCCTGTGGGTTCTAGTCCTACCATATTATAACAGTGAACATTTGGATTGCTTTTTTAGGTGCATTTTTTTTACAGATGCATAGCACTTGAGAATCAGAGGTAACCACTGACAGCATGACATCTTCAACCCGAGAACAGATGTCACAATACATGTAGTTCAAAGCATGAAAGTGACTCACCCCGTACTGTGGGTGATATTGCACACTGATGATAAAGCTGAACCACAAAGCAAGCATGTCCTGTAACTACTATGTGCTACTGTTCACTGCTAACTAAATTGCTAAACTACACATGTTTCTGAATATTTTCAAACAGGTTACAGTGGACCAGACAGTGGCACCAGAAAGTGTGGAGTTTAGGCACTTGGCTGATTTCAAAACTGCCCATCAGCTTTTGGTGTGGAAAACAAATGCCTTGCATTCTAATATGAACACAAGGATGTAGTAAAGTTCTGCAAGCTGCGACAGTTTCACCGACCTAACATCAAAATTAACATACGGACTGAAATTCCTGTGCTATGTACTACTCTTGTGGATATTTCTGACCAGCGATCGTCAAATGCGCTCGCCCGCTTGCTTTTGCTACCAAATTTACTGTCGGGCGAGTGAAAGCTCTGGTAGCGGTAGCCCGAATGGCGAGCAGGAATTCTGAGATGAATCAGAACCTAGCAGCCACTCATGTCAAGTGTTTAGCTTTTCTATCATCGATGTCGTCTGCTGTGGGCCCGCCAATTAGTTTCCGCGCATGCGCTTTGACTGCAGTATTTTCAAAACATCCGGTCTGCGATGCGAGCTTCCGACAGAGACCATGTGGTGATTTCTACCTGGTGTCGTGGCTCCTCCGCCGGCGAAAAAAAAAACAAACCCAAAGAAGACAAGCAAAAGTATGAACTCAAAAGAGAAAGAAAGTTTCTTGAAAAGTCGAAGACCAGGAAAGATGGCACTCCGAGACAGTGGCTCGTCTATGACGAAGACAAAGACCACATGGTTTGCAGTTACTGCACAACATATTCGTCGGACAAAACCACTGAGTTTGTTCGTGGATGTACGAGCTTGAAATACGAAGAGACCAGACAGCACAAAAGGTGTGTCGAAGTCCATAACGCCAAAGAAAAAGGGACAGCTGCGGAGGGGGTGAAACTATATTTGCAATTCGGGCTTCCAGAATTTTTTTCGGGCTACCAGTTTTGTTCAGGGCGGTAGCCCGAACGGCTACCATGGTCCTGACACATTTGACGATCGCTGTTTCTGACTCTCGGTACTGCTATTTTTTTGTGGAACTACACATGACTACTGACTAGTGCCAGACTACAGTAACAAATCCTGCAAAATGCCTCATACCACTTCTCCAGCTGCTTCCATCACAAACTAGGTGTCGACCTCGGGTCTGAACACCTGAGACAATTTGCGCGTGTGCAGCTTGGCTGCTACGGGTGCGTAGCTGCGTACCTCGCACAGGTCCGACTCAATCTTCTGCCACTCGTTTCGCATGATATCTAAACGGCACACCATGTTGTGTCGATAAATGCGGAAGGGAGAGCGGTGGTGTTCGACCGTCCCACAAGCGTACACAGCCCCGTTGATCTGCATGAGACCCACATTGAACATCTGTGCCGGCAGATCGGGCCCCGCGCGCCACTGATTGTCATCGATGTTGTAGATTTCGACTGACCGCAGGGCCTCTCGGTGAATGGTGTGTGCAGCGTGCGTGTACACTTGCCCGCCAGCCACCAGAATCTCGTTGTCTATCACACACACCCCGAAGTTGAACCGAGGCGTGGGCATGCCCGCGAGTGGAGTCCACTCCATGCGCCGAGGGTCGTACTTCATCACAACGTTGTGCACTGCGACACCTGTGCGCCCACCTAGTAGGTAGATGTCCCCCTGGTACACAACGGATGACAGGTCAACCAGAGTGGTTGGCATCATGCCAACATAGCCCCACTTGTTCTTTTCCACATCATAGCACTCAACAATTTCTGTGGGGTGCTGGTTTAGCGTCAAGCCCCCAAAACTAAAGATTTTCCCGTCCAAGTAGGCTAGAGTGAAGTTGGATTTGGGGAAAAGCATGGGTGACTTGGCTATCCACTTGTTGTGATCGTTGTCGTAGAAAAAGAAGTCTTTCCTTACCGACTCCTCCTCATCAAAATCATCAAAAGAATCCTCATCAGAAGGCGTGTCACCATAATTCTCATGATAAATGTAGTTCCCTCCGGCGGCGTAAATGTTCAGATCATCTGCGACGACCACAGCTGGGTCCTCCACGCAGTAGTACCCAGATCTTTCCTCACAGTCTGGAAATGTTGCCATCAGAAACGTCTCTCGTGTCAGGGGGTTGTAGCAGTTAATGGATGCCTTGTTCTGTACTAGACCACCAACTAACAGAATACAGTGCTCTGGCTTGATCATACCGGAGCGTAGTGAGAGCGAGAAGTCATAATCACCGGTGTATGACTGAGGGTTGCGTTCAAAGTCTCGCATGTCCGACAGAAGCTCCTGGCACGTCTCCGATCGCTGGACGAAGATGTGCGGAGCGATGGTGTCCTGAACGTATTTGACGGGCAGCAGAGGAAGGCGCACCTTGGTCAGGAGCTCCCCGATATGTGGCCGGCGGTCATCTGTGTTGTGGTTCACCCATGCCAAAAGTGCCTCCCATACCACCTGCACAAAAGACACACTATATCTTTTGTACACATGTAGTTTAGAACTAAAAATTGACATTAACAACAGCCTAGCGTAAAACAAAGACCACCTGCTTTAGGTGGTTTGGGGTTGTTTTTTTGTTTGTTTTTTTTTGCTCTGTGTGTGTAGGCTGTTGTGTTAGGTTGGTTGGTTTAGAAAATTTGGTTGTTGTCTGTAAAATAATAGTCTTGATTTGCTACCGGTGATCTGCTAGCATTACCTCCTCTTTCTCCACATTCAGCTCGTCCGATCCCAGCAGGTCTGACAGCTGGCTCAAGCCAAGCTCCAGAAACTCTTCTGTGCGGCTGACCAGAGTGAAGTTTTTCTCAATGAACTCTCGGGCCTTGACCGACAGTTCAGGACATGAGTGGGCATGTGCGAAGGCATGGATTCCGATGCAGTTGTTGACGTCCAGCTGCATCTCCATGAACTTGGCACAGGCACGCTGTACAGGCAGCATCTGCAGGAGGGACGATGTTGCTAGAAGACTCTGGGCATTGTTTCGTGTCACATCAACCTATGGACAAAAAGACAATTTTGTAGTGATTTAAATCATGCTGACCAGAAACAGCAAATTTACACCAATGCCCCTCTTTCCCAGGAGACACTAGTACAGGTTAGCCTGGGTCAAGATCCCACAGTCGATAGTCCCCACTCCAAATCATACTATATGATTTTTCATAAACTGAATTTCACATCTGACCTTTGCGTAAATGTCGACATACTGCTGAGCTGAGAAACCCTACTGTAACAATATCCCCCCCCCCCCCCCCCCCACACACACACTATATCATCAGTTGGCCGACATCGACATAAAAAGATTGCTTCTCATTAGGGTGGCATACGAAGTGTATCAATTTCACTGTAATTTTGAACATCCAACAGTGTGCCTGCATAGCACGCCAAAAAAAGATGGCATCTGAGCAAAAGTTGAAGCATGCAATGTGTATGATGCTAAAACTAGTCTTATGAATATGATGAGTGGCACATATAATACCCTCCCCACTTCACTATCCCCCAAATACCACAAAAAGACCCAAACCGAACAACAACAAAAACGTGATACCCTGCTTACCTTGCCAGTGTAAGCATAATTAATCAACAGTGCGACAGATGCGGCGTCCACCTCATGCAGCTCCACCCGGAACTGCCTGCTCTCCGTCAGACTGGAGGTGAACATGGCCCGAAAGTAAGGGCTGGCCGCGGACAGCACATTGCGGTGGCACGGAATCTGGGTCTCCCCCACACAGATGTAGACGTCAATGAGGAGCTTGTCGTCATACATGGCTTTCAGCTCCTCCAGCAGCACCACCTGGTGGTCCTCATACTCAAATGCCATCTTCTCCATGGTGACACTGACAGGCTGTTGGTGCTGGCTGGTCCGGCTGCAGTCTCTGTCATATCACAGTGCTGAAGAGACGTCTTCAAACACTGTAAAGATTTTTTTTTTAAATTCAGAAAATTTTTTCAAAACAATTCTGTAAACGATGAAGGTAACCTTATTACTAAAATTAGTAAAATAATTTGATATGTCATATTATTCTCTATGTCTTGCAAATTCTTTAACTTTTGACATAGTTTCTTCTTTTTCTTACACAGTTACAGCCTCAGTCATGTTTACATTCCAGTATTCAGTCACAGCAACAATCATTTATTTTACCATTATTTTCCTGAAATCAATTCCAGACTAACACTAACAGACCTCATGCACTTGAAGAAACTGGAACTAACTGATACAGTATTGGTAACTTTGTAATTGCACCATGCCACATGACCATGCGCACATAAATGAAATGTATGAGAGAGGTGTGTGGCACTACTGACACTGCAAGTGTGGGGAAAATAATAGGCAACAGCCACATTTTCTATTCAGCAAATCCTATGCTATTGCAGAAGTCTAACTCAAATGACAAAATGCATAATTTATTATTCATTTTTCACTCAGAGCATGTAGCAGAAATAACTCTTGCTGCAACAAAAAGATGTATCATTGAAAGACATACACAGTGTGCCTGAATTCATGCCTCACATGGCATATGACATGCTTCGCAAAATGATGCAGAAGCTTTGCTGATGCTCCATAATGTCTGCTGACTGATTCAGTCTGCAAAGCGCATGACAAGGATCGAAAAAAAAAAATCTTCCTTGCTGTCCCAGTTCGCATGACAATCACTGAAGCCAGCCAAGCAAACTGTTTTGCCAGAGCACAGCAGCAGCGTGCTTATCTACTTCAAAAATCGATGTCACTGTAGCTAATAACAGACCCAATCCGGCTCTGACTCATCGCGCGGCTAAAGATATCTCGCTCCCACGCACAGCCGATGTACTTTCGGAGACATCGTCCATTTGGACCAAGTTCCAACTCCCACCGGTTGAAATCTGTATTTATAAACCTGGTCGGAAATGAGTACCGGTATTCTTATCGTCTGCGCGCATTCCAGCACAAGCGATACATTCATACAGACGAATTGCGAAATCAGCAATGAAACTGTGACAAAAAAACAAATGACACTGCTAACCATGTGACATCACTTTCAGTCTGAACTGGAGCCTGCTTGACTCGTCTAATTTACAGAAAATCACCTGCTGTTTCCACTAGCTGGTCTTTGCACGAGATGCTGAATCACTGGAACTGTCCAAAGTCACATCCAAGTATACGCAATGCCTCAAAAATTGAATAAACGGAAATAAAATTGGAGAGAACCGTCAAAGCCATGTCGTCTGAATCCACGCAACGCCAGAAAATCGTAAACAAAGGGGAACAACTCTTACACTTGCAGAGAGCCAGGTGGCGCAGAGGTATTGTCGGCCCACAAATTCGGCCTAAGCTTATTAGCATTCAGGCTTTTTAGGCTGAATCCCCAGCACCAGCTCTGCCCAGTCTATGAAGGTAGTTTGCCTTATACCCTGGCCAAACTGAAGTTCTTTCACGAACCTTTGATTTTCCAGGAACCGTTTCTAATGCTCGGCCGCGGGGTCGTCAGTGCGGCCGCGCCGGAGTCACGTTCAGTTGTCAGTATCAGTTCCGGCCCGGGCCGGCTCAGTGGGGCCAAATATTTGTGCTGGCACACACACGCGCTCGCGCCCCCCCCCCCCCCTCCAAAACTGACTAACAAACTGAAAGAAAGAAAGAGAAAACAAACAAACAAACAAAAAAAATGAAACACTGAAGCAACTCAGTGACAAACAAACCAAAGCAAAACAACCAACAAACCAAAACAACCCCCCCCCCCCCCGGCCACAAAAAAGGAAAACAAAAAGACCACCACCAAAAGTGACACGCCACTTCACAGTACACATCAGTCATGCCGCCGGCCGGCATCAGCCGAGTTCGCAGTTCCGTCTGGGCAACCCTGTTCAGTCCGGCCGGGTCCGTCGATTAGCTCTATCACTGAACGGACCCGGAACAGGGTAAAGTTCTGGGCAATGCTGGATCAAAATCACTGAGTAGCCACTATGGCATATCAGTGGCATTTCCCGGCACCGCGAATTGCGGTTCGACTCTATGCAACAGTCATTAGTCGTAGTGCCGGTTTCAGTTACATCATCATGACACTACGACGCCGGATCCCAGTTCCACTGACACACACCGTGAGTCACGGTGTGTGTCAGTGGAACTGGGATCGTCGTTAGTGTTCAGTGTGTTTCATAGTTCCGACGTTTGTTTTTGTTCTTCAGTCGGTCAAGCGACGCGGGGGTGATGGTGGTGGTGGCCACGGTGTGCCAGCCCACGGTCTTTGACGGTCAGTTACGGCTGTTGCGGCCGTTTAGTCTTGGTCACAGTGGAAGGACAGCCGGACGGCCGGACAGAGGCAAACAGTTGAAATGTGTCAGTTGCCGGCATTTAACTTGAATTACTCCTTGCGTTGCATTAACCCAGAACTCGACCACACTAAAATATTCGAACCGACCCGAGTCTTGTTTTTGTTCACTAAGCCGCAAGGTGTCTAGTATGACGCACATTTACGGTGGGTGTGTGTGTGTGTGTGTGTGTGCGTGCGTGAGTGCGCGTGTGTGTGCAGTGTGTGTGTGTGTGTGTGCTACGTGTGTGCAGTGTGTGTGTGTGTGTGTGTGTGTGTCCGGCCCACGGTCGGGAGTGGCGACGAGATGGGTCAGTGTGGAAGGCGGTGGGGACGGAATCACTGAGTTTCTCGTTGTTATGGTGGTCAGTGGTGTGTGTGGGGGGAGCAGGGGGGGGGGGGAGAGGAGGGGGAGCCGCTAACTTGACATTTCACAATCGGGTTAGATAGTCGATTTAACTAATGGCTATTTTTAACTGAAGCTACCCGGCGGCGGAGACCGCGATCCCCGGTACCCAAACTTGGCGACTGGACTTAGGACACCCAAGCGAAGTAGCGAACTGTAGGTATCGGCCTGTCAGTATACCTAGGCTGGTTCCAGCGGGTGACCACTGAATTTCAGCCGGCTGTGCACTCTTTGCGAACCCCTGGCCGGCCGCAGCGTCTCTGACTAGCCGCTAAGCAGTTCTTCAGTCAGTGTAACTTAACCGCCGTTCAGCCCGGTTTGCACCACATATCATTGTATTTTCCAATCAGTCATAGCCGGTCTAAGCAACATCACATTTCTCAGCATACTATACAAATAAGGAGTGCAGATGTAGATTAAAAATAAAAATGATGCCGGCTACGATCACTTACTCGACATGAGGCAGTAAACACCGTGCGTTCGTGCTCAACTGAGCAGACAAAACTGACATACATCATGATCTATCTTATTTTACATTGCCATGATTACTGAATCAGTTGTTTCAGTGTTGTGTAGTCATTACCTTGTAGTACCCAGTTGCCACTTTTTGTTTTCGTGCGAGCGGCCATAGTATGGATTACCGGCTCATTTGGCTTTGTTACACTACTGACATGTCACACTCACAGTTGTGAACGTCTGATCAGTCTGCTAGATATACCGTGGCGATAGAAGGAGGTACGGCACACTACGGGAAGTGTGCAAAAGACATAAAGACTACAAGTAACTTTAATCTCTCTCTCTCTCTCTTACGGGGAGCCGAGAAAGCCCAGTGGTACAGCGTAGTTGGATTCTCAATGCTCGGGCCGCGAGTTCGAATCTCGGCTGGGGCTAAATATTTGTGCTGGCCCGCATCCCTGTTCCGGGTCTAGGAAGCGACGGACCCTGAACAAGGATGGTGCTGGCCTTTTTCTCGTTGCCCCGTTTTTGGCATCATCCTTAGTAGTGGAAAAGGACACTGATTTAACACCCAAACATCCATCTATTACGGATATAGTTCTAAGGGGGGAGGGGGAGGGGGAAGGTGAGGGGAGGAGAAATGCCACAAATGCCAGACATCCAGGTGGTTGACCAACCACACTGCTCAGTCTTGATATCAGGACTGTGACAGTTCAAATTGAAATGGTTGAGTCAGCATGCTATTGTTATCAAGACTTATATGGGCCCACAGCCCACAATGCGGTCATGCTCGAGTCGATGTCAGTTTCAATCCTGGCTGGAGCCAACTATTTGTGTTGGCCGTTTTTCTGGTTGCCCTGCCTTTGGTCTCACCTATAAATGGTGGAAACTGTTTGTTATTATTACTATTATTATTATTGTTTTCCTTTATTATTATTTTTTTCTTGAAGTCTTGTTTGATTTTTGTTATGATGTAAATACATGGAGAGATGGTTGCATGTACTGATATAACTGTGTATGTTTGTAAGTCCCAAAGTATGAATGTTCGTTCTACACGTCAGATATGCCCCCCCCCAAAAAAAAAAAAAAAAAACAACCAAAAAACAAAAACCCAATGAATTAAAAAAAAAAGAAGGTGGAAACGGACTCCCAAACATCCATAATGATGATCTGCATCAGTATTGGTAATGAGCGTGACTGCCAAACTGGCCTTGCAAATTAATTTAAGACCAGTGATCCAAGCTGGAATGGTCCTTATCTGATTAGACTATGAAGTAATAACATGCGCCCGATGTTTGGTGTCTAATTACATCAGCTGAACTAATGCTAGTACATGCAGTGTATATATGTGGCGGAGAACTGATATATAGAGACTCAGTCATTGAGATAATGGAGAAAGATTTGTATGTCGGTTTGTGACTACAAAAAGGAATGAAAATGAATGACGAGTGTATGATGATGATCATTTTGTATGTTTTAACAGGGAGAGAGAGAGAATAGGTCCCTGGTTTTAAGAAAATAAATCCAGATGCTGCACAGGAGATCCTATGACCCTCATCTCTGTGCAAAGTTTGTTGTCAGAGTCTCCAAAAAAAGTGCACATTTTGCTTCTGGATGGTCGCCTTTACAACCGTTTGGTGTGTCACAATAGGCATGCATTACACAAAACCAAACAAGATGGGAATCCAAGGTCTTCGTGCTCCTCCTCATACCAGTGCTGTTATGTTTCTGCCTTGAGAAATAAAATTATGAGCAGTTGTTTGTCTTACAATGGCATTTTAAAGTAGAGTTGTTCTAGGACTTACAGTGTCACCAAAAAAAAAAAGAAAAAAGATTGTGTCGTCACAGTTTAAATATGTCACAATAGGCATTCATTATGCAAGTTCTTGAAGACGCAAGAATCCAAGGACTTGCTGCTTGTCATAACAAAGCTGTTAGGTGTTTTTGCTTTGACGAATAAAATCATTTTAAAGATGAGTGCACAGTTTTCCGCGAGAGTGAAAATGTTTGGGACAGCGTGAATGCATGTCTTCTATGACTGTGATGACAGCTGATGCACGCTTTAATACACATTTTCCTGAACTGTCTTCAAAATTTTATTAAATATGCACCACAGTCAAGCTCTCATGCATATTCAGTGAAAGTAATGTCCATGCACATAAGAAAAAAGGTGGTTTATGTCGTCACGTCACAGTAGATGCGTGTCAGGCCTTGACCTAAAAGCTCAAATTACTGTACACAAAAACAGGGGAAGATTTTCCCTTCTGCCTTTGCAGAAACTCAAATCACTTTTATTTGTAATCAATTTTCATTTATGAAGTGGTTGGACAGCACCTTTTGACAACAGGTCATACATGTACATGTCTCAGGTGATCAAGTTCTCTTTCAATTATAAACAGTGATTACCTCCCATGTTTTGACTAACAATCAGATAAAATGTGATTACATGTAAATGTATATATCCTTGCAGGGTGAAATGATTAAACATCTAAGAACTGATGCATGCAGTACATGCATAGGAGATATACGATTTCAACATCAAACTTTCACAGCATGTTCCAAGAAAAAAGAAATCAGTATGAGGGAAATAACCATCAAAACGCACCCCCCTCCCCCCCCCCCCCCCAAAAAAAAAAAAAAACCCACAAAAAACAACAACAAACAAACCCAAAACAAACATACAAAACAACAAAAAGAAAACCCCAAATAACAACAACAAAACAATAACAAACAAACCAAAAACCCCAGCAAAAAAAACAACAAACAAAACAGCCACATCAGAACTGCCAAATGCATTCAGAAACAGTAACTGTATTTCTCCTTCCACATCACTCGCACATGTTGGTGGTGCCCTTGTAACACTGTTACACTTCTGGAAAAAAAAAAGAGAGAAAAAATTGGAGTCTATAAGTATAGTTAAACTGGGACTGGTATATTCCCATATCAGCATTATGAAATTCAAGCTGCATCCCCCCCCCCCCCCCCCCCCAGGCAGAACATGTCAGAGTTACCAGAGAGAACCAAAGACAACTGGCCCGAAATGAATGGTGCCACTTACTGCAGCTGAAAAATTTGATGCTTAAAGAGGGACTCCAACCTTAGAATCTCACATTCGTGGCAAGAGTTGTTACCTCTACATTACTGACCACCCTCAATCTTACTTTGGGATTCTTCTTACCAGTTCATAATTATGTATGTAGCTCAAAGTCAAGCATGCTACCTGCCTGTGCACGAGGAATACTTGAAAGTCTTTGAAAAGCTGGGGCAACAGTGGAGGTTGGTGGGTATGCATTCATGAAATGTTGTCACAGCTCACAACACTCTACTGCCGTGGTTGTGGACACGTTCTCGGTAACTGTGTGCTGTTTGAAGAGAACACAATCAAACAATGTAAAACTGCCTTGAAATGACACAAGTGCAACTTTACCCCAAAGATGAAAGTGATCTGACCCTAGCTCCTACAAATAAATATCATGGTACATGTACACAGCTGAGGCGGAGGTGAAAGGGAATCAAAACTGAACACAGAAAGGAAATAATAACAAAGAACACCCCCCCCCCCCCCCCACCCACACACACTCTACACACACAAAAAAATTCTCTCACTTTCTATCTTCCCGCTAAAGAGAAACACCAGATTAAAAAAGTGACGTGTGAGAGAGACACAAGACAGACAAAAGGAGACTTGCAGGACTAAAAACCTAGTAACCGAACAACAAAACAAAAACCACCAAACAAAAACACAACAAACAAAAACAAAACAACCACAGATACAGTAACCACTTGCCGAGTTCATGGAGTCCACCAAGCAAGTGTCTGTGCGAACGTTGTCCTGCCGACGCTGCAGCTTGTTCAGAGCCGTGTAAGGGTTACAGCAGTCCGCACACTTGCAAAGGCTGTTGCACGGCAGTTGCAGTTTACGGCACCGGCACTTCTTGTTCTGGCAGCCTTTCACTCTGCACATGCAGGCAGCCTGGCTTGTAGATGTACACACTTTACCTGCGGCTGATGATGATAACGGTCACTGCCACTCTCAAGAGCATGGACTGGTGCATGGCACGCGTGCTCTTTGGGTGTTGTATATTATAGGGAAGTGGTTGTTGCAAACAGAATAATACTGGACGATGTGATTCATATACACCTGTGTAGCTGCATACTATTCCCTTCCCTGTTGGAGCGACAACTAAAAGAATATGGACTTGATTCAAACTCTGAATACACAGTATACCCTGAAAAACTAAAAATGTGTTAAACACATGTACGTTTTAAAATAAAATACTACCTCACTTAAGGTTGGATTATGTGTAATGTACAAAAACTTCTGCAGATACCGAGGTTTTATAATTACATGGCTAAACAACTGTACCTTGAAAAACTAAAAATGTGTTAAATACATGTATGTTTTTAAAGTAAAATACTACCTTACTTTAGGTTGGATTATGTGTAATGTATGAAAACTTCTGCAGATACCGAAGTTTTATAATTACATGGCTAAACAACTACAAAACAATTATCCAAGTTCACAAACTAGACATGGTGACACAGTCCCCTGCCTCTGCACACACAGAGCATTTACCTATATACAAAGAAAAAGTGTACAGAATTTAATGATCAGCTCACATTTTTGAGCAAACTCCTGCATCCGAGTCTCAGCTGTCCCACTGGGCAGTCTGAGAAGTGGGTCATATGTGACTGGCATCAACAAGATTTTCTGGAAATGTGGATTGTTACACAGGTGCTGCTTGATGTTCGCTTCGTACTTGCAGCTTTCCAAGTAAACCTGGAAAAGAGAACGCACAGGGAGTTACAAAGTGTGCTGTGTGTGTGTGTTTTGGCAAAAGAGAGAGAGAACGAATGAAACTTGATTTACAAGGATAAAAGATTAGGTGCGGAGACCTTTTTTAGATGGAGAGAGAGAGAGAGAGAGAGGGAGGTGCTTGTATGAAACCTCAACTGAATTCAGAAGCAGGTAATCTCTAGCCCATCAGTTTGGTGTGCAGACAAAATTTAATATTTATCAAAGTGAACTCACAATTTTAAATGCTTTAAAATGCCTGTAAAAGGCTGACAGTGCAAAGAGCTGCGCTGACCTCAAACTGCAGCAGTCTGGTACATTTAACTGTGCCGTGCACTGCTAGTCATATTTTACTCTATACAAGTTCAGCTGATCCACTTGGTGCACTGCGCATAGCGACAATGAACAAGTCTATATCCAAATGAACTTACACAGTGGTAAGGGATGATAAACAGCTGGCCCTTGGTGATGTCAACAGGTGTTTTTGGCACAGAGCTAGACCAGGGCTGACCTGCCCCACTGCTGCCTGGTCGCTGATGTGGGATGAACATCTGTGGCACTTTGTTCAACTGCAGCAGCAGCTGGTCTTCGTGTCCCCAAATGCCAACGATGCTGTCAAAGTCAATGCTGACCACAACCAGCAGGTGGGGCTCGTCATGGTTCTGCAGGTGGCCCATGCCGGGAAGTTCCTGTCTCTTCACAAGCAGCTCATACTGCACCTTCCTGTGTCAGGCAAATTCCCAAAGACAGTCATAGATCAACTCATTTCCAAAATGTCCCATTACTTTCTCACCACGGCGGATGTGTTTCTGTCTTATCATTTCTGCACCACAACAGACAATATTCAGGACAAATGTACTGCTGACCGGGACATCTATCCTTTTATACATGTAGTTTTCATGGATGTGAACTAACCTACTTAACCTTTACACTGCGCCATGGGACATTTTGGCTGCAGACTAGCTGTCAGCGGTAACATTTTTTACTGAACAAAACAGGTACTCAAGATAAAAGCATACATCTGGATAATACCAATGAGTCTACATTCCCGTCTATAAAACAACTGCATAATCCATATTATCAGTGGAAATTGTAGCACCATTGTCATCGATGCAGTTGCCCAACTCACACTCTGAAAATGAGATACAATGCATATATATATGCGTACCCAGAATTAACACTGGTGGTTTGATATTCCGGATTACCTCTATGGCATCAGACAAAGTAAATCAGCAAGACCTGGGTTAACGCTCTATCAAAAGCACACAAATTCTAAAGAATATAACAGCTAGCAGAATGAAAGTGACTTCCTTATCTGCACGAACTTATCTGTCACAGCTGAAAGTGTGTTCTGACCTTTTAGTGAGAAGAAGCTTGAGCTTGGATTCACTTTTGCTGTGCGCCTCATCCTCGGTAAACTGAAGCAGATTGAGCACAGAAATGCACTTCTTCAGCAGGATCCTGGCCTGACCATGTGTTACAGTGCTAAAGGTCCATTTTAGAAAATCCAAAATCGAATTTAAAATCAAAATGAGCATCACCTGAAAACTTGCCAAATGGTAGAGCATCACACTTTCAATGCTTGGGTTGTGAGTTCGAATCCTGGCTGGGGGCAAATATTTTTTCTGGCCTTTTTTTTTTCTTTTTAGTTTTGTTGTTTTTATGGGTTTTTTTTTTTTTTTTTGGGGGGGGGGGGGGGTTGCCCTGTCTTTGATTATCACCCGTACATGGCGGAAAAGGACGCTGAACTCCCAAACACCCATCCACCCACCTGAAAACTTCCAATGCTGATTCCTCTGATGCAGAAGCCCTTGATTGAACGGACCTGTTGCTTTCCCTTTGAGCCGCTGTTAGCCGATTTCCTGCTCCCAGACATGCTTCTTACCAAATGGAAGTCCCTGGCACTTGGCTTGTACTCATAATGACCTGCAATAAATGTTTTCAGTGATTTTAAAGAAAACCTTTTGTCACACTCACAAGGCATAGCTACACTGAGTATGGTACAAATAATAACACACAGACACACACACACATATATATATATATACTGTATATATTTTGTATTTCGTATTCCCCTGATGAAGGACCCGCGGAGGGCCCGGAAATTTGGGATCCATGTCTTGTTAATAATAATAGTTGTTCACAGTTTTCAAGGAGTGTATTTTCTATAATATATATATATGTGATACGGTGTGAAATCCTAAGCTTGAACAAAAAAAGAAAGAAAAAAAAAAAAAGAGGCAGAAGAGCCAAACCACACAGATTTAAACACCAAGTTTGTTTTGGTTTTCGGAAGCAAACTTCATAATATGTGACCGTCCACGAGAAAACCCGGTGTAAGACGCACGCCGCTGTTCCGAGCTAGAGGCTAGCAAAGGTCAGCGGGTGCTATCTGGTCGATATTGATATTTTGCCAAAATCAGGTAGTTCTGCCCTTAAATTATGATGTCTTAAAAGGAGTTTTTCTGCATCATAAAGAGCAAGGCTGTTTCTTTAAGATGGCTCCAAAAACAAAAAATGGAAAATTCTGCACTTAAGCCGGGTTTTCTCATGGCAGGTCACATATTTTTTATTGATATGGACCAGACAGCTGAGAAAACCCTACAGTTTGTCCCTACAGGGTGTCAGGGTGATGTTAGCTTTAACATTGCTACAACTAGGACAAAACAGGACACTAAAATTTAATGGCAATCAAAGTGTGACTTAAATCTAGACCACTGCAGACAATAGTAGGACTAACTTCAGCTCACCATGATCTGTTCTGCTAGGGTTCTGCTGGAGGTCACCAGGACGGACAAGTGCAGGTGGCTTGCTGTGCAGATGCTGGCAGTTGAGCAGTGCCGGGTGGAACGGCACACACGGCAAGCTTGACTCACCCTGGACATGACAAGGGCAGGGTGGATGGTAATCACTTGCCGGCACTGGATTCACCAGGAACTTTCTGGAGGAATCCACAGTGGGGGTGGGTGATGTGGACGGCGGTGTGAATGTAAGAGCGAGTGATGGCTTGGAGAATGAGGACTCTGACTGCACTGATGTAGATGTCAAATCAGATGCAAGTGATGACACAGACACTGTAGGTGGTGGTGCTACTACACTTGAAGAAAACGTCAAAGCTGATCTCTGCTCTGTAGGCTTGCTAACAAGGTGACCAGATACAGACTCTTGCAGTGGTTGAGTGGACTCAACAGTAGGTGCCATAGCTATTGCTGGTGCAGACTGTGATAAGCTGAGCATGTGTGGAGCACATGCTGTCAAAGGTGTGAGGTCAGCAGATTCGAGTGGCATCGTAGAGATGGGTACTGCGTGTGCAGCTTTCCCCTGACCTGGACTGATCGCGACCTCATCTAACTGCAGCTGTTCTGACGACCCTATTGTCATCTCATAAGTGCATCTGGATTCTGGAATGGCACCCACCCTGTCATCCATGCTGGTGGTTGAGCCAGCAGCTTCCTCCTCCGCATCTAAAACAAACTTTCCAACGGCCATTATCTTGGCGGGACCAGCTGGTGTGTTCAAAATCATGCTGAGAACACTGTCCTTGTTTCTATCCTTGAACTGAAAGCCGTGCTTCTGGTGATAGCTAAAGCTGTCCTCTTCTGATGGATCTTCTTGCAACCTTGGCATGCAGTCAAGAGGATTCATATCAGATGTGGCTTCATGGTGTGGTTGCCAGGTAAACGGAGTCTCTTGTATTGGAGATGGTTCCCTGTCTGTAGAGTAAGCGCTGATTTGCAGCATCGTAGTCTCTGTTTGCGACATAGGCTGCATGTTACTTTGCATACTATCAAGGGAAGCTGGCTGATTTTCCAACCACACATCCAGTGGATCTGGATCAGGAGATCCAGATGCTCTCGAGCTATGAGCTGATGAGACATCAGCCACAGGACATGAACCTTGTCCGGGGTTTAGATCCACATCAAAACCGTTGTCAGTTTGCAGATGGCTGTAGAGGTCTGTCAAACACTTGCTGTAGATGCCCTCTTTGGCCTGCAAGTACAGGTCAGGCTGTGAGGTGATCAGGCAACCACTTGAGGGGCCAGCTGTAACATCCTCCGCCCAGTCCTGTCTACAGAATAAATTTGCACTCTCCACCATGTTGACACCCCTGCAGTGATCTGCTGCTGCTTTCACAGTGCTGCAAGACATGATTTCTTGCTCGATTTCTTTTGCACACATTGACAGTGGTACTACCAAATCACAAACAGCCACCCCTGGGTTTCTGGTGTGTGACTTACTAGAAGAGAACGAGGGATCCAAATGTACCGCATGTGAACGAACTGGAGGTGTTGGTATAAGAGTGTTGATATCCGAGAACCCTCTGGATTCCCAGACACTGCTGTCACTACTCTCTGCATCAGGGGACACAAGACAGGAGGAGCTGCAAGCAGTTGATACCTGGGGATACATCTGAGCATATGTTTCAGCAGATATCTTGAGATCAAGGTTACCAGCACTCAACTCTGGGGAAAGCTTACCCTCGCCTGAAAATAGCAGCCCTGCATCAGCATTTTCTAAAAGTCCTGCATTCGTGATGTGGTGATCTGCATCTGTGCACTCAAGAAATTCAGTCAGATCAAAATGGAGCATTTTCTGAGGTGTCTGAACAGCAAGACCCGAGGCACTGATTTGAATGGAAGCTGGTTTCCTTGGTGATCCTGCCAGCTGCAATGCGGCTGGACTAAGTGCTACGACATCTTTCTGCTCAACTGGGCAGCTTTCTCCACAGATCTGTGACAGTAACTCATCTACACTATTGTCAGCTTCATGCACAATATCACAATTCCTATGCATCTCACTGTTGTTTTGGTGAATAAATTGCTCTTTTTCATCCAACGACGTGTCACTTTCTTGCTGTTGCCCATTTGCATTACAGCAAAGGATCTCAGAGTTTGCCTCAATAGGTAAATTTTCTACATCCCCCTCCCTGCTTGCTAGCCCTCTTGAAATGTCAGTCTTCAGTGCAGGTGGATGAACGATCATGAGAAAGGGAATCTTGTGCAAATCTTGAAGCCTGCCCTTCTCAATACGCTGTTTCTCCCAAGAGTCACTGTGTTTTTCTACAACGGGAATTTTGTCAATGTCAAAGGAAGCTAGCTGCTGGTCATGAAGGCCCAAACCGGTGTGCTTTCTGTCTCTCTCGCGAACATTTTCTGGTTTAGCTTTTGATAAACGGTCATCAGCACCTTGGTTTAACGAGGAATCTGCACCACTGCTTTTACTATCTGTGCAAAATGAAGCTTGTGCTGCTGAGCAGCTGCAGCCCTGCCATGCTTTGGGGTCATTTGAGTTTCCACTTCGTGCAAGCTTTTCACAACCGCCAGTAATGTCCTCACTGGGAAGTCCTGACTGTAAGTGTGACCAGCCTTCAGTATCATTCAGAGAAATGGCATCTGGTTTAGATTCCTCTGCTTGTGCTCCATGTTTCATCTCTGTGTAGCACATATGTCTAACTGCAAGTGACTTGGATGTAATTGCAACTTGATCGAGTGGTTCTCTTTTCTGGCTCTGTGAGACTGAAGACAATGCTATGGGAACATGCAGCACATCGCATGACATCTTGATCCCTTCCATGAAACTCTCTATCAATGAGTCTTCATTGTGTGCATCCAGCGATTCTTGCTCATCAGCAGTATCTGATACAGCCTGTACAGCAGTGGAAGCGGTGCCTGCCTTCACACTGCTCACCTGTTTGCAAGATTTCTGAGGTTTCATCTCAGGACTTATTTCAAATCCGCCAAGATCGAGGCAGTCTCCAAGGCTGATGGGTGGAACTGATTCCACAGAGTCAAAGTTTTCCATGCACTGTTTCTCTCCCTCAGCAACAGCCAAGTCTGTCTGCTTAAAATCCTGATATGGAGCAGTTGAGGTTTCTTTGGGAGGCAGGCCTTGAAGAAAATGCTGTGGATGGACCCTTCCCCCATTTACATGATCTGCAACTTCACGTAACAGATGACATACAACACCAGTTTCTGAGACATTTACACATTCAAGGTCTTTGACAGTACGTGAGAAACTGTCTGCATAAGATCTACCATTTTCTTCAATGCCAAGATCACCTGAAAATGTGCTTCGTTCACAAGCACCAGGCATGGTCTGTTTATCAATTTCATTCGAAGCGCCATCACCACTCGGTTCGGAATTTTCATCATAGTGAACTGTCTCACCTGACTCATGATCAAGAACCAAAGATGCCTGTGCAGCACAGTCCACACGATCCACTATGTCATTTCTGTCAGAAGAAGCTTCTCTACCTGAGGGCTCCCTCGTGCCTGATCTACCGCCGGTGTTCTGTGCAGCAGTGCTTTTGTCAGTCCCACATGTCTTTCTCTTCTTCCGGACTATTACAGATTTCTCCCTTCTTTGGTGGATACCCGCAGATTGCATAAGTTCATGGACTGTCTTTCCTTTCACATCGCCCCTCTTGCAGAAAAACACTCTTCCCTGGCTTTTCACTGGTATTTCCCCTTCATTGTAAACTTTTGCAAGCCGTGCTAACTTCGAGTCTGCCTCTCTACCACAAGCTTCGCTGTTTTTTCTAAGTTCAGACAGTGACGACAATGGTTCTGTATGGTTATCAGAATCAGTGGATTCCAGGTCTTTGTCAGGGACAATGTAAACCTTCCCATGGTACTGAGCTACACTGAAAGGGAGAGGCAATGGATCTGGAATGCTGTCCCTTGGCATGGCACTTGTCTGGGTCTTTTCGTAACTGGAAAGTTCAGCATTATCTCTGATGTCTTCATGTAACTGGATGAAAGGCGCACACACCACACTAGCAGTTGTCCTTCTCTTCTTTTTCTTGGTGTGGTTATCTTCACCCAAAGAAGAGCAGCGTTTTGGTGCTTTCTCAGTTTCACTCTGTGGAGCATCTGCAAAGCCATCCACTGATGAGCAAACATCCTTGTGGGCAAATGGTGTAGTATCCAATGTATTGAAACTTGAAGCTGTGCACGCCTGAATGTTATCAAGAGATTGGGGGTCAGATTTTACCATCGATGAAACATCTCCAGTTGAAATGTCTGGTGGTAAAACACCTAAGATGGACGGAATGGTGCACTGCAATACCTGGTCCCCATCAGTTTCCTCAACTATCAGGTACAGCACATCTTTTCTGCTATCAATATCCCTTTCTTGTGGAGCAGAGGACCCTTCAGCTGATATACCACTGGCGAAAACTTGATCCTGGATCAACGAGCAGTTCACCAAGCTGGCAAAAGGATGCTCTGTAATAAAGGACAAACACTGTGTGCAGCTGTGCGCAAACGCAGATTTATATCAATGTCTTTATAGGAATAACTACTGACCAATGTGATGGCCAGTGCAAAATGGTGTTCTCCCATTCTGGTCAGAGTAATAGTAATATATACATTCAATTCTGAACTTCAAGCTGTCTGAATAAATTCACTGATTGGTTATTCTGAATAAATATACTGAAGGGAAAACACACAAGTTTCTTACACAGACAAAACTTTAAATAACCCTTTTTTTAAGTCAATTTTCATTATCTGCCATCTTTTCTAGTGGCAGGTTTTTGCTCATCCCTTGCTGACTAGCATGTTCCAAATTTCCAGAAAGACAGTCACAATGACACTCTTAT